>BMAO01033672.1:0-125284 GCA_019973975.1 Trichonephila clavata | reverse complement strand
TAAACCTGACACAGCCTTAAACCAAAATAGGTATTACAATATGAATACAATTGACTACATACAAAATCAAAAAATTTTAAGCTGAAAAGAAATGACAGAATTAAATCTAAACCCAGAAATGGTTTGGAATAATCATACAAAATATAAGCAAAACAATGTATATTAAACTAATTTAGTTATTGAAAAAATATATAATAGGTTTAGCTGGAAGACTGATGCATCTTCCTATCAGAATACAGTCTTAAAAAAATTAGTCAGATTTTGGTGGATATAGCGTGATTTGCTTTGTGCCAATTTGGTTGTGGTGATGCTAATATGTAAGAATACAAAGGCTAATATAAATTTTATTTATGTATGAGGTTTTCTTTTTGTTAAACTGAAATTAGTGATGCTATCAATGTGCGGTTATATTTAGGCTATGTATAGCGCGAAACTAAGTCAGCATGACCATTTGGTCAAAAAAATAAGTATTTATGTATTATCGCAACCTATGATGGCATTATATGAAACGAAGCACATGGTTGCCAATTCAGTGCGGACAACACATAGGAAATTATTGCTGTTGTCAACTTGAGTTATTAATAGAGTTGGCAATTGTTGCAATAATACATAAGTACCAAAAAATCTTCCTATGTTATTTCAGTTCTTACATATTATTGCAACTATTAAGAGACATTACATGAAACAAAACACATGGTTGCCAATTTAATGCATACAACACATGTGAAATCAGCATTGCCAACTTGGCGAGTAATTTTGAACAGTGGCATTTGTCAATAAAATCTTAAGTTCCTACATTTCCTTCTGTTAAAAAAGGTACTGTTTTTCCTGATACTAATGTATTAGTCACTACAGTCAAAGTGGCTCTTTTTTCACCAAAATTTGATTTTTTCCCATATAAGAATCTGTTATTTTGATATTGTGGTGCAAATTTTGCTGCAATGACGCCAATACATAAGTACAATTTTCCTTTATTGGCAGATTCCATGTTTTTCCATTGTAACAAAAAAAGTAGAAAAATGCAACTGAAGAAAATGACACTCAATTCAAACTAATTGAGATTAACAGATTGTCAATATTGTGATTTTAAGTTAGAATTTCTATTCACGTATAAGATTTTGCTTATGGTAGTTTCATCAAATTTTATTTATTTAAAGTAGCTTTTGGTTTAAATTAATATTATAATTTCTATACTATATGTAAGGTTACTTTTATATTTATTTGTTTCTTTTATTTCAATTTTAAATATTTAAGATTTTTGCTGTGTGTTTTTTATTGTTCAAAACTTTATGGTAATTTTATCAAAATTAAGGCTTACTTTTTCTGTTTTAGATAACGTTTTAATTTAAATTGATGTTATAATTCCTATTTCAGTGTCACAGTTTTATTTTTTCTGAACCATCCTTTTCTTGCGTATCATTGTTGGTACAGTAATTATGTGATACAAAGACTCAAAAAGTCTATTTTTCAGCCTAATAATAATTTGTGAGGCCTTTTGTAAGCAGAATCTTCAATCATGATTACCTATTCATGACACAAATATCAAAGGGTTTTTTTAACAATCAATGAAACTACACCTTCACTTCTCACCAGAATTTTTTTTTGTCATGTCCATTTCTTCACCAAAAACAAACAACACACACAAAAAAAAAAAAAAAACATCTGTTAGAAAAATTATGGATGAACACGGAAACTATGGATGCGATTAAATGCTCATCAAAGTAATTTTCCTTCTGACAAATCTGTTCGTATGCAGATTGTATATATACACATGCATTGTGTACATTTTTTACATATAAATGTTGTATGCTTTACATATCGATGCCATTTTCTGTTGTTGAAGATAAATATTCATCCTTCCTAATAATAATTCCTTCATCAGCATATTCAATATTTTGTTCAATGTAGAGAATATTGCTTTAAATATAACAAAGAAAATGACACTGAATTCAAACTAATTGCTCTTAACAGTTGGTAATATTGTGAAGATAATGCTTCATATTTATGAGGAACCAGTATGTACCATGTTTTTTTTTGCGTGTCGCTGTTTTTTTGCCTTATGGTCCTTATGACCGATAAGAATTAATCTTTGTTTTAAATGAGAAAAAGTCATACATTTAACAAAAAGCTATTTGCTGAAACTATGATAAGGTGACCTTGAAAAAATCTCATATTTTCTTTGGAATTCCATTTTGACCAGATTTTTCGTCATAACTTAACTTTGCTTCTGGCAATCTTGCAAATCAGAAAACTGTATCAGGTGAGGTCGCAAAAATGTTTGCACAGATAAAGGATGCACCTTGAAA
Source organism: Trichonephila clavata (assembly GCA_019973975.1). Lineage (NCBI taxonomy): Eukaryota > Metazoa > Arthropoda > Arachnida > Araneae > Nephilidae > Trichonephila > Trichonephila clavata. Next base: position 122,978 of record BMAO01033672.1, on the reverse strand, counting down.
AGATTTTCTCATATTTCCCTCTGGGTTCTTTAAAATTCAGTGTTGAAATGATTTTACGTTGCTTCTGATAATCTGTTCCTCACGTAGTTTCTTGGAGATCATATGCATATTTTATGTTATCATACAGTCCATATACAATATATATATTTTAATTATTACTATAGTTATTTATCATTGTATGTATACTCATTCTTTTGCTCTTTGCAATCAAATTATAATTTTTAATAGAAATATTGCAAAAAAGTATTGTTTTAAGAATGTGTTTTTTAACAATATGGTTTATTATTTGTTTCATTTAGTACTGTTGTTGGTTCTGGACTATTTCAACGGGGACCTGTTTTAGGTAGATTTTAATTTTAGTTCATACTAATTAAATTTTTTAGTATTGAATTACATCTAATACTCTATATTAGATGTATTGCAGAGATGTTAGATAGTATTATATGAGGTATGGGTGCAATGCTAATTTAATTTTTTTTTTCAGTTGAAGGCTTCCTAATATTTTTTATTTATGATAGCATTTAGTGAATCAGTTTATCATCATTAATTTTTTCTTTCGGTTCATCTATTGCAGGTTGTTTCACCCATAGTTCCCATAGCAGAAACTTACAACTGCTATCACTTTTTCTTTAATAATTTTTATTTATATTTGCATTCATTCATATCCATTTACTCTTCAACTTGCTAATTTTCTCTCTTACATTGAAATATTTGTTTTGTTAAATTATTATTTATTTTGAGTCAAAATTGCAATTTGTTTAAAATTATTTATAGTGAGAACATTCATTTGAAAAAAATATTTTTAATTTTTGGTTTTACTACTTTTTTCATACAGGGTTTATCCTCACTAAAAATATTATAATTGCTATAATAGATGAATTTATGTTTTTAACACTTAACCCGTGCGAAGAACGGGCATTTCAGCTAGTATGTAAATATATAATGAACCTGTTGATACATCTATAGTTATCAAAATAAGTAGATGTTCTCTGATTCAAAAGGAGTGTTTGAGTAAATAACCTCACACTTACCATCCATAATGACTGTATGTGATTTTCCAGAGCTAACAGATATTACTTTGGTAATATGGAGTGCATCTAACGGTAGAGGGGTAAACACTCTTATTTCATCTATTAAACTGCCTTCACTAAAATCCATGCCTATTTTATTGTGCCTGCAAAAATAAATGTTTAAGCAAAATTTAAATGTTTCTGACAATGATAATAATCATCATTCATTATTACAATTATGTTCATGTAAAAATAAATGATTAGTATAAAAAAATTTAAATAAAAAAATGGATTTTATTTGTACAAATATTATACATATTAATAGAAATATAGAATGAATTCAATGTGTTAAGAAATATTTAAGAGTTTTTATATAAAGTGTTTTTTAAACACAATTGTTTATATGAATTAAAAAATTTAATTACAAAAGTGACATTTAACTCAAATAAAATTTACGAAGATTACAGTAATGAGAATAAGATAAAATTTTCAAAAATAAGTGGTTACTTTTATGAGTTTAAAAGTTTTAGTACTAAAACTGTGGATCTAAATTTTAAAAAATTATGTACTTTTAATATGTATGATGCTGGGAAAAAAATTGAGAGCTGCATAAAATGATATGAGAATGTTACATTTCAATTAGACATTTCTAACAAGTAAATCTTCATTACTAATAAAAATTTGCAGTTCATTATCAATTTGTATTTACAAATTAAATATTAAGTTAAATTAAAATACAAAATGATACAAAATAATTGATTTATATAAAAATAACCTTCTATATAATTCTCTAGAAATTACTCTTGCATCAAATATCCAAGATTATAAAAAGATAAATAAAAATAATTCAGTTTTATGTTTTAATGGCTACAAATTTTTAATAAAAATGGAAAGGAAAAAAGAATTTAAGTTTTAAAAAATCTTATAATTTTTTCAAGATTTCATTAGTAATAATGGAAACACAAAATAAATTTTAAATAGTGATTTCCAAAAACCGAATTAAACATATTAATAAAATGCAGCAGACTGTGAGAAAAAAAAAGCAGAAATCCTCTACTTGAAACAAAATGCACATAAAAATAGAATTCTAAATAGATTTTTTTTTTAATTTTGCTTCAAATTTATAACTTTTATATAAAGATTAAAAAAATTAGAAGTGATTAATGTAAAATAATTCAAATTCATCACATGGACACCTTTTATAACATTTGTTTGAAAAAATTAGAATAAATTACATAGATTTCATAATTATACTAATTAAAAGTAAATAAAAAAATACTTGCCTATTACTTCCACATACTAATAAAGACATATCTTTAGTAATCAAGAAAGAACAATCAGCTCCACAATAAACTTTTTCAGGTGGATCATTGCACTGAATTTGTACTAATTGAGGAAGTACTTGAAAAGTAACATCACCTAATCCAAGGCAACCTGTAAAAATACTTATTGGCTCTACAAATATATTACAAATATTTTTTTTAAAAATAGGAACTGCATTATTTTAAATGTTAAAAAAAGATACATAAAAATGGAAACTAATGCTGTTTAATAAACACATACAATTTTAGAAAATGCAGCATTTTAAAAATACAATAACTATCTATAGTTATAAATAATGCATATTCCTTTTAAAAGTTATAGTACTATATTTTACAAGATTTATAAAATAAAACTAATTTGTAAAATTTATACATGAAACAACACAACAGAAGAAAATCAGCTTGTCATATAAAGAATAAATTTGGCACCACATAAAATAAATAAATAAATAAAAACTACCATATACATGTGTACACTGTATTTATTCAAATCTAAGCCACCATTGATTCTAAACAGCATCCCAAATTCTCAACATGTTTTTGTAAAAAGAAAAAAAAATAATATATACAGGTTTATTGATAGCTGATATTTACATAAGTAAAATATTTTTAAGCAAGAACTAATAAGAAGAGAAAAATTAATTTACTTTACTAGTATTGAAAACTCATGATGCAATACATGAGCCTGTCATTGCTCTCAGTTAATACGTTCAATTTTCCCTATCTAATAAACTTTTTCACCTTCTATTCTAAGCCACACCCAATTTTTAGTAACAATGACAATGGGAAAAAGTGGGGCTTAGATTCAAATAAATATAGCATATTTATTAATCAATTCATATATAAAAGAATAAAAAAATATAACAATTTAATAAATGTGTTTTTATCTGAGTTTGCTTTAATTATGCAACAGCATGCTCAATGGGTAAGCAATAATAGATTCCATTTTGAACTATGATCAAGAAATAAGGATAATGTTTGAATGATATTATATTCTTCAAATTTCAATATCTTAATCTTCATTAACTAAATTATAGTATTTAGTTAAATCAAGTCTACAACAAATTCATAAAAAAATTATTTTAACTTCTTTTTATTCAAAAATTTAATGTATTTTTAATTAAAAGCATCAACAAATGCTGAATATTTGTTGTTTTTTAATAAATAGAAGAGGGGTACAAAATCTGAAATTCGCATTTTAGAAAAATAACAATTGTCTTGAGGTACAGAAAATTAAGGATATTTCAAAGAAATTCAAATACTTAAAAATCTAAATATTTGAATTTCTTTAAAATATCTTTAAAGATAAAAATTTTTAGACTTAAAATTTAAAAGTAATTTCCCCAAAGTTAAGATAATCACAGAATGCAGCTAATTAAAAATTGGTGTTTTTTAATGTTTATTTATTGTTTGTAAAGACTTTAAATATACATCATGCATGTTTTTATGTTTGTACCACTGCTCGCATACATTTATAAATATACATATCTTAACAAATATTTTAAATTTCTAAAAAACGTCTTGAGTAATCTTTTAAGCAAAATATTAATTATATCTATATAGTTGTGTTTATATTTACCAATATCTAAAATAGTATATATTTACCAGAACTTCCATGACCCCAAGCAAAAACATCATTTTCTTCAGTAATAGCAAGAACATGTTTTGGACCACATGCAATGGATCTGATATCATGATTGAATAAGGCTTCAACAATTCTAGGCTTATAAAAAATATACCAGTGTAAAATAATTGACAAGAGATAATGCAAACATCCAAATCATTTTAAAATAACTTTATTTATGTACTTGAATTAATTTTCCCCTTAATTTTTCGTTGACTATTGATAAAAACACATACAAAAAGGAAATCTTAAAGTGAGTGAGTGATAGTAGGGGCTTAAGGCACAAAAGTAAAATTTGCCTATATTGCATCAAACAATTGTCTAAAACAGCAATAGTTAGAAAACCCTTAGAGAATTGTAATAGAAAGACGAACATGAGGAGTAAAAGTAAGAACCGTGAAAAAGTAAAAACCGTAAAAACGATAATTGGAAGAAGCACCATAAGTCAAGAATAAAAACAAATATAGAGTAGAAAACCAATTTTAAAAACACAAAAAAGCAAATATGTTTCAGTGGCAGTGTTTTCCCAACAGATCATATAAGATTAAAAAGGTACACTTAAAAAAGGTAATGGCAATGATGAAATACTGAATAATCGATAAAATGAGGATGCTAAGTGTATGTTGCATTATATGGGAAACATTCAAAGAGCCCCACTGTAGAACAATTTATGACTGAGTGCATATCTAAAACAGAGGCGAATCAATTTGACATCTACATTTTGCAATGGATTAACAAGTCATGTCTAAATTGTGAACTTTTTTTAGTAGTTTGTAGTTTTTCATCAAACTCGATGATTTTGCCATGTTACTTTAATGAGATTTATAATGAAAAGTTAGATGCCTAAAATTAGGACTGCTAGCCCAAGCATGTTCAATGCTCCTAAAATATAAATATGACTAGGTGTCTGACAAAAGTTGATATTAAAACCCTTCCTATGCAGTTAACATGATGTTAGTGACATTGGATACCACAGGATAACATTGACTGTCTAACTATTTCAATGCAACTAAGGCTCTTCTCCAATACCAATATAAGTACAGAAGTTAAGAAAACTTTTAAAGACGATAAGTTAAAATGCAGAATGACAATTGCTTCAAAAGCACAAATGCTACAAAAAGTATGTCACTGATAACTGTATATGGCATCATTAGTAATTAACACAAGAGCCAATGTATTCAGCTCCTTTCTAACTAATATATATATAAACTGGTTTTTTCCCTTCAAAGATATGCATTTCAAATGCCTTATCAGATTTAGAATATTTTGAATCCATGATAAATTTATATATCATTTTTCATATTCTTATTTAAAGTAATAAGTATAAATTTTGAGAAAACATGAAAACTGTACAATTGAAAATAAAATTAGTTTTGTTTGCTATCAGAACTTTTTGGCAACAATAAAAAACATATTGTTATTGCAATGCTTTGGAGGTAAGGGAAAAAAAATCCAGTGTTTACACTTCAAGTTACAGATACAACAAATCTGCACACAAAAAAAAGAGCATAAATAAAAATGCAAACTTAAAAGTTTAAATATTCAATATAAAAAAAAAATATTCAAAATTTCTTAGCAGTAGCAAGAATTATGAAACAAAATTAATAAAAATTACTCTTGAAATGTATGTTAAGCTTCATACTTTTATCAAACATAGCTGAATTAAGAAATATCTCAATATTATTTTAGAAATTTATGCTTTAAATAATTGAAGATATGGTTTTATTTTCTTTGATTGAAAATGCTTTGTACCTTATGATTTGGTATTATAGATAGTTAATATATAAAAAAATTAATACAAGATAAATTTTGAAAAATGGAACTATTTCAATTATTAAAAGTAAAATTAGTTATCATGTGATCAAGTTATTTCAAAAAATTTTTAAGGGTTTTAAATATATTATACATATATTAAGAATGAAGTGTTTATTATTACCTGATTAACATCTCTATCAGAAGTTGCACCAAGACAACCAGAGGAAACTTTGCCAAATGTAAATACCACACCATTGTCTATGAGATATTAGTAAAAAATTTTAATAGCAAAAGAGGGGAAGAGTTAATTATTAAACTATCAAAAATTAAATCCTCTATAAGAGAATTAAAATAATTACTTAATTTTTTATAATTATGTTCACTAATTGACAATCATTCTTAAAAAAAATGTATTTTTTTTTAACAAATTTTTATTTTAAAAAAATAATTACCAGATATTTTTTGAAAAAAAAACTTTTATTTGTCAGTGATCTTTTAAATGATTACCACTCGTCAAATTTACCACTAAAATTTAAAGCATTTCTTGATTATATACATTTCATATACATTTCTAAAACTAGAGATTTTTATGAATGATTTAATAAATTTCATTACTAAAAAGAGAAATACTATATTCACCTCTAAATGTAACTACATATATTTATATTTAATTAAAATGGTTCCTTCTTTTTGAGAATTTTTTTTTTCAAAGCTATTTTTATATATCATTGAATTATTCAGAAAAAAAGAGATACAGTGAAATGTCAATTTATTCATATATATAATTTCTTATACATCAAAAATGAAAAATTTGTTCATGAAATTTTTCTATGGGATATCCAGCACTTCATTTTAGTATATACTTGAATAAAAAATATTTTTAAAATGAATAATGAATGGCAAAAAACATTTACAAACTTAATTTTAATAACCAAATTTAATTTTTTTTAAACATAAGTATAAAGTTTTTAATGTACGAAAATTTGCACTTGGGAAATTTCTCTAAGTAATCAAAAAATAAATTTATTGCAGTATTTTGTGTCTCCTTAGAAAGAGAAACATCTTTCATAATATTTATAGCTAGCAAACAAAATAATATAATTTCATTTTAAACTTATAATTTTTATATGGAAGAATTCATAAAATAGTTTTAAAAATTCTTAATACAATAAACATTTTAAGATATAAAAGAATTTAGTCAAAATGCACTTGATGAATGGTAAAACCAGCTAAAATGGATTACATTTAAATAAAGCAACATATACATAAAATATTCTCACATTAATAAAATAAAATCAATAATTGATGGTAAAAACACAGATGTTGAAGAATAAGAAAACTTACCAGATAAACAGACAGTGAAATTATCCCCACAGACAACAGATACAATATTTATAGCAATTTTTTCGTCCACAACACAAGGAATGAAGGATGGTATTTGATGCTCAGAATTTTTTTCATCAGTATTTATCTAAAACATGATATGCATAGATTAATACTTCATCAAAAAAGTTATCTGTTATAATTTAATGTTTTTTGCATAAAAAAGAAGAAATATAGCAAATCTCATTTCTAATCCTCAAAGAATTGTCAATTCTTTAATATTAAAGTAACTAAAATGGAATTAATGCAATTTTTTTTTTTTTTTTTTGAGGAAAAAATATTATATATTTTATGTAAGAGAAGGATGTTGAAAATTTCTATGCACCCTTTACTTTTACATATAGTCTGTTGTACTAAATTATATTTTAAACTTAAACTTACTAAATTATATTTTAAACATAAAAAAAGCTTAATACAAAATGCATAAAAATATTCAATAAACTATAATTAAAAAAATAAATACGAAGGAAATTTACAGTTTATAACATTCAAAAATAAATTAGTTAAATATTTCAAAATAGCAAAATTTTATTACTTTAAATTTTATTTAATATAAGGTAACAACTAAGAGAATATTATTTGTCAATAATCATTATTGTTATACAGTTTATGTACAATTGTTGGTGGTAAATAGTTAAGCAATTTTAATATAATTAAAGAATAATTCATTTGAAAAATAGCAGATTAAAAAATATAATGCATTAAGAAAAACACAAAAGTAATAACAGCATAGCTAATCATTACTTGTATATTGTACCATCAACCAATTTTGCTAAGCCAAAAGTCATAGCCAAAAAAAAAAAAAACTTTCCAGATGTTGTTATTATTTTTCCACATGCAAAAAAAGAAATTCCTGCACATTCTCCTTCTGTATTAATCCATTGACAAATAAATTGGCAAAGATTTAGAACAGTGATTCCCAAAGTGGTCTATATAGACCCCCTGGGGTCTATGACGACCTCGAAGGGGTCTACGTCAGCCAAAAATTAATCTGGGGGTACATGAGGTGAAACTAGGGGTCTATGATAGTGGCTCTCATTAAACTAGATTGTGACTTTAATTTTAAAAAAAATTTACAATCAAGTGGAAACCAAATTTTACCTATTTAACAGATTTATTTACTAAATTTATAATGAAGTTAATTTGCATTTAGACGGTGACAGCATAAATTTTATTAAAACAAGAACCATTTCAGCTTTTCTTTCCTGTGTTTTGCTAAAGAAGTAAAATACTAAAGGCCCCGAATTTTCTAAATTTGTCACAGACAATCTGTCAGAACGTTTTAACCTACGTTCAACATTTAAATGCACTTTTATTCAGATTTTGAAACCAATGTTTGAGAATGCTTTGACTATGGCAATACCACAGTAAGCAATGAATTCATATGGTAAAATTGAAAAAAATTTTACATTACAATAGGAAATGATCGTAAGAAGCACTAACGAAAATCTTAAAGTTTAAAAACGGATGCCAGCAATTTTGGCTTTAAAAAGTCAAACCTGTTATTTGTCCCGACTTATGAAATATCGTGAGGAAGTTTTTCATTGCTAATGTGAAGGAGTTTCAGTGCGATTGCCAATTTCCAAAGCAAAAAGAAAGAAAGAAACTGCACACTACTAACAGAGGAGATTTGAGGTTAAATCAGACAAGATTAATACCAAATGTTGAAAACTTGATATTGTAGTGCTAGAGTTCATCCCTCTCATTAAAATAATTTGTTGCTTAGTTAGTTTATTTATCAGTTTTATTTATTAATTAACTTTTAATGTAATTAATTAACAATTGCTTTCAAACACTATACTTCATTACAGTTAAAAATTTAATTCATTTAAAGTAGGAATAGTAGTACCAGCTGTCAAAAAGACATTTAATTTGATAAATTTGCGAAAGTTAAATATTAATTAAGCAGGGGTCTACCCCAAACCGAAAAACATGGCAAGGGGTCTATGAGACTAAAAAGTTTGGGAACCTCTGATTTAGAAGAACTAAATACTGTATTTGAAAAAAAAGTGTACATATTTACACTTCAAATGAGAAAAAGATCTAATAACTACATTATTTAGCCCTAAGAGCCATGATCGTATTCAAAGTCACAAAAAATGAGTCTTTTTTTTTTGTAGATGCTATGTTGCTCATTTTACCATTTTGTTAAACTTCATAGTCTTGTTAATACTTACATTTTACACTGTAGTTTTTGAAAATATTTCATTACATTTTCTTACATAGAAAATAGGTCCTAAATTTTAATCATTTTTCACGACAAGAAAGAGAAGAATAATGCAAAAGAGTTTACAAATTATAAAGAATGTTACTATTTTCGAGCATGAACAATCAAGTTTGTTGTGATTGTTACACATACCAAAACAGTCTTAACATATAAAAAAAGTTCATTAATTTCGAGGTATGCTACAAAATTATTGTGTTTGAACATGAGTAGGAACAGTTTATCACTATTGGCTGCATATTGCTGTACTTGGTGACATTTTTCGAATTGACAAAATTGGCCAATGATATAATATGTCAGCACCAATAAATCAATGTGGAAAATATTCTAGATTATATATAAATATTATTATAAACTTGTATTCAATAAATTTAGAAGAAAAGATAAATAATTATCCCTTATTTACTATGATAACAATTAAAAAATTTAATAAAATCCAAATATAACATACATATATTTCTCACTATGAAGATAATAAATTAGAAAACTATTTATTTATATTTACAATTTTAATCGAACTCTAGATGTTCCTTGCAGTAATGTACATTTTAAATTGTACCAATCAATTTAATTGGGGGGGGGGATGTAAAATCCAACTCAGTATTAGAGCCAAACATTTAATATAAAAATATATATTTAATGTACACAGACTAGTAAAGGCATTTTTGAATAGTTCTTCTTTTTAAAAGAACGTCTGTAGAAAATTTTAAATAAATAAAAAAATCAAACATGAATACATAAAATACTAGAGATGCAAATATTCTTACTGAAATCCCAGGTTTTATTTTCCAACTTATAAGCACACCACTTTCTGTTATACCTATTCTGTCTTCAGATCCCAATGAAACACTTTTTATAATAGCTCTTGGTGGATTTGGTAAAACAACAAAATGGGATGTTTTATTTTCAAAGAGCAAAATACTTGGAAATGTTTTTCCTTTAACTGTTGTATTTTCACATAAGGGATTATTTGATTCTGAAAAATGAAAAGATTTATTAAAACCTAAACATTTTAAATAATGTCTAAAAGAAAATCCTTCACAGAGTTATGAATAGAGCAATTGCTAAAATCTTCGCAAATAATATTTTACAAAAAAGTTCAATTTATCAAAAATATTGAAATTTTATCTAAAGAAACTATGACTTAATAATTAAATGAACCTTATAATTTGTAACACTTGTTTTACTATATATATTTAATAAATAATGTACTTCACTCAGAAGAGTAAATAATTTATATTAAAAAGCAGCTTATTAGTTTCTTCAAGCTCATAAGGAGCTAATTTGTTTAATATTTTATCACAAAAACTATTAATGATCCGCATAGCACATGTTTTGGTTCATAAATATGACAAATTACATCTATTGGATTTCTTTTTTAAAAAATAATTTCAATAGGTTGAAATAACTCAATTTATATTAAAAACATAAATCTTCCTTAAATTAATTTTTTAAAAATTAACACAAATTACATATAACATTGTTTAATTTGTAATAGTTTTTAAAAAACTTAAAGTCACAGTAAATATGTTCACCTAGTCTATTCATATAATTACAGAATAAATTATTTTTAGGAGGCAGAAGTATATAATAATAATAGCATACTTAGTACATGTAAGAGGTCAAGATAGTAGATTAAGACACATCTTACCAGGTTTAGCAAAAGAGCTACCCTGTTTAGAGTTTTTAACTTTTACAGACATAAATTCTGTTTCAGATCTACAGAAATAATGAGGAAACAACATAAATTAGTAATTATTAAACATGATACATTTTCACCATCAAAAAATAATTGCATACATCAATATATATCAAGAAAAAAGGTGATTTTAAATTTATGTACAATAAAATACATCATTTTAAGAAAAAGATCGATTATGGGTTCGAACAAAATAATTCAATTTATGAGCATCATGAAATACTTTTCATATTTACATAATGGATGTATATTTCTTAAATAAGAATGTAAATGTTTCAAAAAAAAAAGTTCTATCTCAATATCTATATCTATATATATATACATGTAGTATGTAATTTGTATTTATTATTATTTTTATAGCTATACTTCCTTTTCAATTGTGAATCCTCAAATTATAAGCTCAGGCTTTAAAGAAGAAAAAAAAAATTCAATATAATTTTAAGTAAGTAGTTCCTTAAAAACTTATAGTAAACTGAACACAGCTTTGGTAAATTACAATTAAATTCTTCACAAAAACATCAAAACCTAACTTTGTTTTTCACAATACATACCAGCTAAAAAAAAAAACTGGGTCAGAGATATAGATTGGTTAATTAATTAGGTAAAAATACTTTAAAAGTGTCTGTTTTTCTATTTTTATGTACATTTGTAATTAACATTTTGATATTTATTTCAAACTTTTATATATAACAGTTCAAAATAATATAACTTGAATAAAATATTCTCAATTTCAAATAGTATAATAAATATATTCTCTTCAGTATAGCAGAATAATCAATTTAACAATAAAAGCATTATTTTATAACATAAATAACATTGAAGAGAAGCATCATTATTTTATAAGCACAAAGGAAAGAGGTAATAAATACCTCCTGTTGCATGGAATTGATCCAATATCTACATAGAGTTTAAAGATTGTTTTGATCATTACAGGATGACACATTATTTGAGCTGCTGTAGGTCGTTGGTTATGATCTAAATGTAGCATGCTCAATAACAGTTTTCTGAGTTCAAGACTATAAATACCTTCCACAGGTTCAAAACTACCTTTCATAATTTTCATAATCAAAGCAGGCAATGTCTGAAAAATGAAAAATATACAGTAAAAATAGCATTACAGACAAGAAAGCATTCCTTTTTTTCCAAAAAAAGTTATAGAATTAAAAAGTTCAAATAAATTTTTAAGAGATTTATTTCTAATAAATAAAAACTACAATTTCACACAAAGTTAATTTTAAATTTTTAATTTAAAAATAATCAATCAATCAAGTAATCAAAAAAAATTCTTGACTATACGTTGATACATATAAATAATTTTTTTCAAATCATAAAAAGATTATTATCAATAAAATAACAAGAGATTTTATGTAATTTTTTTTTTTAAATTGCATAAATACATGCACTTTTTTTTCCATATCACCATAGGAACTTAATGTCACCAATGTTAAAAAAGATTAAGCTATGTTTACAGACATTTAAAAAATTTTGAAACAATTTCAAAGTATTTTTAGTACATTGATAGGTGAGATAAAAAGCAAATTTTATCAATAAAAAGAATTTTTAAAAAATTTCTTCAGACAGGTATCAGGTGAGTGCGAAAGTTCTATTTGTTTTTGGATATGCAAATTTACAGTGGAATTGACCTCACAGATGATGTTGTAATGATCCAAATTGTCAGGCAATCAAATGTTTGGATGCTTAACATATAAATGCATTGTGCCTCACTTAGTTAATCATCTAAAAAAAATTCTCAGAGGGTGTAACATGGAAAGAGAGAAGGAGCATATGAGACATTGTTTGTTATACAAGTTCAATAAAAAAGTACAACAGACACAGGATGTTGCAATGTTTGCCAAGTTTATGGGGACAATGCAATAGATGAAAGCACATGTCATTAATAGTTTTGTAAATTTAGGGAAGGAGACAGAAGCTGCCAAGATCAGGTTAGGAGCGGTTGGCCATCACACATTGGAGAAGACACTATTGACCAAGCCGTAAGGATCAACCGAAACCCAACAATTAGCATAGACTGTCAATGAACAACAGTCGAGAGACAGCTGCTTAACTTGGGTTTTATGAGAAAGTTGGATTGTTGGGTTTTACATAACCTGACAGCTAAGCAACAGATGACTAAACCACCACCTATGCTTCCTTGCTTTACCAGTAAAAACATGATGCATTCTTGATGTGAATGTGACAGGAGATGAGAAGTGGATTATGTACCATAAGGTAAAGCAATGCAAGATTGTGTGTTGTCCTTCTGAGCCACCTGCATTAATTTTGAAAGCTGAACTTCATCTCAAGGTGTTATTGAGTATGTGGTGGGATGTACGGAGAATAATTTGCTGGGAGGTCCTGCCACTCAACCAAACCGTCAATGCTGCCTTCTCCTGTCTACAGTTAGACAGGTTGCATCCATTTTGGTAGTAAAGTGGCCAGGTCTCATAAATCGTAGCAGTGTTATCCTTCCTCACAATGCCAGGCCACATGCTGCTGTCATCACTCGCCAAAAGTTAATGGGCTTTGGATGGGAGGTTTTACCGCACCATCCAATTCTCCAGAATTGTCATTAACTGACTATCACTTATTTCATGTATTCAACAATTTTTTCAGCCAGAAAATCTCTGATGATCTCGATACTGTGAAAACTGCCCTCCAAGACTTTTTTGACCTGAAACTGCAAGTATTTTACACTCATGGGATTCAACTCCTACCAGAAAGATGGGAAGAGGCTATAGATAGCAACGAGGATTATGTACAATCATAGGTAATGTTCATTTTGTGTTTATATGCTCTTCTTTATGGGTAATAAAACAAGTAGATCTTTTGCACTCTCCTGATACATATTTTTGATGGTACATAACACAAGCCGATTCACAAAAGAAGGTCCTTGGTTCTGTCACTTTAATAAAAGAAAAATTTATTTCATCACAGGGAGACATACTAGAAGGAAGGAGAGGGGTGACATGGCAATCTACTAAGACAATATATTGTTCCATGCTTATCAAAAACAATTCAATTGTCAAAATGATAAAATACCATGAGAGCTGCAGTAGCTTTATTGTTGAAGCCCTGAGCCTCATATCCAAGAATTTCTAAATTATCCTGATTCAAAGACTACCATTAGAATAACAAAAACTATTGGTCATTAAATGAAACAATGACCTCAATATGTCACATGCTTTAATGTGGTAGTTAGAAAATAGATATATCAGTTCAGATCATCCTCATCACCTGATTGTAAATTAGTTTCATCACTAAACCGTCATACAGCATTAGAATGATGTTAATTATAATTGTCCTTTAATGAAAGTTATACAAGAGTAATTATAAAGACCTTTCGTAAAATAAAATACAACAGTTCCTAAATGCATAGGTTTTAGATAAAAGAACTGTAATAAATGAAAAATTTCAACTTACACTAGCATCAAATGGTCTCTTCAGAGTCATGAGCTCATACAAGATGCAACCAAGAGCCCAAATATCACTTTTCTGATTATATCTTTGCTCTAGTTAATGAAAATCAACTACAATAAATGCATGCCAAAGAGACTTTCTGTACCAGAAACAAAGTAGAAATAGAAGAAAGAAAGATAATCTGAAAGAATAGCAAGAAAAAGTTTCATAAGCATTAGTGATGATTAGCCAAAAAGGAAGTTAATATGCTCAGTATCATGCTTAAGCATATATACTTTAAATTATGTTATACTATAATACAATAATATATACTATCAGATTATTAATTACATATATAGTTTCATTTCTCTAAAATGGCCATATAGGATAACTGAATGTGCAATAAATACTAACAGGATTTAAAAATATAAATTAATAATAAATAATTTATTTCAGAGAGAACACTATAGCAATTGCATAAAGTAAAGTAAAAAAATAGTTTTGACTGATAAAGTTAAAATTTAATATAGAAAAAAAAATCATTTTAAATTAAATTTTAACATAAAATGATGATGAAGAAACATTTTAATACAAAAGAAAAAAAATAATATTCAGAAATTAATACCCTGACACATAATTATTTTAACAAAATACTTTTTAAAAAATTCCACACTTAGCATAGATTTATTAAAATAAAACATATATATGTAAGTGAAAGGAAGTCAATCTAATAGGAAAGATTTTAATTTGGATGAGTTAAAATGCAAAATTAACACAGGATACGGTTTTCCTTCACATAATTCAGGAGATATATAGCAAGGAGTACCAACCACCTGATGTTAAGTAAAGAAAAATATACAAATAAATAAATCATAATTTATAAAACAATTATCCCAGAATTGCATAACAAATATTTTAAAGAATACAAAAACAGCTACAAAAATCAAATAATCTCAATAGCAATAACTGATTTATCAATTTAATGAAAAACATTTTGGAATTAACACTTCGCAGAATGATTTTGTATTTTATTTATAAGATATTTATAAAATTTATCATTAGTAATAATTGAATATTTTATGCAGCAATATGTTTTTCCATAACTTATTTATTTTTAAAATATTACTATACAAAGATATTAATGCACAATAAAATATTCATATACAAATGTGACATCAATATAATAATTTCAAAAGAAATGTATTAAAAAATAAACTGCATAAATAATCATCCTTAACAAATGCATGTGTCTAGATCAAGAGTGTGGCTAACCTTTTCAGGAAAAGTGCCACTATCTTATAAAAAAAAAATTATCCATGCCACTTTCCAACTTTTTTAACAAACAAAAGAATATGAAATGGAGCAAAAGTGCTACTTATATGCTTATTATGGGATTTTCATGCAAATGGCACATTTTTTTTATGGAAGTCTAAGTAGTGGGAATTTAAAAATAATATAATAAATAGATCAAAAGTACAAACTTTTAGGTTTCATTGTTGATAAATTTTTAACATGTTCAATCAGCTAGGTTAGGTATAAAAAAATGAGTACCTTGAAGCATTTAATTCCAAATACACCCAACTCTTTTTTTTTTAGATGATTTTGAAATAACATGGTTCTCCTATATTCTTTTTTACATGACTTTTTTGTTCTAGCAGGAATACCCCCCCCCCCCACACAATTTTTTTCTTCTAATTTTGACAGTGTAATCAGAAGATGGTCAGTTTATGACCACACATGTGTGAGTGACTTGTCTACTTCATGGGCTTGTTTATTTTGTACTTTGGAACTATGGGGAATGCAGTTGAGTTAATTCGCAAAGGCTTGAAATTTGCTACAAGTATGGAAAAACATTTTCTTACTTATGATCCTGACATAGAGTGTGCATTAAAATTTCAACATGTGCAACAAAAACTGTTAATAACGAATGAAATTCTTCATTTGACAGTTGTGCTAGGCATATCTGACACATTTACTGATTATAGCCTTTTTGATCCAGTTTGTATTAATATGCACACTTGTTATCAAGTAGTGATGAATAGCTGTTAGTTAGTAGTTGTATTCCTAATTTCAATTTGAATTTCTATAATTATATATACTTATAAACTAAAGTTTCACTGTACTTTAATTTTAATGTTTTTTGTAATAAAAATAAATTGTTTTTGTTTTATAACTATGTAACATGGATTGAATTATTACTTTTTTGCACAGTTTCTTGGGAAAATATTTAGTAACAATATTTTTTCATCTTACATGATTTTTTAAATTTGTTAAACATATCCCCAAATTTACCAGAAGTTGCATGTATTTCTTTATACTATTTTTTTTTACATGGGTTTCTAAGGAACATAACTATCCAGTAAAAAAAAGAGTTAGGTGTAATTATTAAACTATCAAAACTTAATGCAGTTTTGGGTTTGTATTTTTTTTACCAACTCATCTATATTAGGATTAGTTATCCAAGATTCTAACAAAATTATGTTTTTCATGTGTGTATCAGTTAATTTTGAACGATATTTAGATTTTATTATGTTTATAATAAAAAACATTTGTTTACAAACATGTTGATCAGAACTTTCAACAATATCTGACAGCTAAATTGTACAAAATTGGAAAACTACTTGTTGGTACAGCTTTCCAAAATTCAACATTTCAGATCCTTTGTAATTGAGTTAAGTTCTTTATATTTGCTTAACAGTGTAGTATAGTGCTATAGGTTAATAATTCCAATTTGGATTTCAGGTGGGTAACAATTAACGTCTTGCAAAGAAATCATGAAAAAGAATGTATGAAAAAAATCAGCATTTTTTTACTTTTGAAAATCATTAAATCTAGCATTAAATGTATCCTGTGAAATGGATTTTAAATCTATCATAGCTCATAGCAATATTAACTTTGATAAACAGTTCCTGCATTAATGAAAAATGTGTTAATCTTTTTTCTCCAAAATCGTGAGAGGGGGAGGGGGTTGCAAGTTTGTTCACAAAAGAAGATATATGACCAATTAGAGTACTAAAAATTAAATCTTTCCCTCATAATCTCAAATTTAATTTCTTTAAATGTACCATAGTATAAGTAAGAAAAGCTAACTCCCGAAGCAACATGAGTAGCAAACACTCACTGGGCAGTTCATTGTTTTCTTCCAGATATTTTAAAGCACCCTCCCTCAAATTCCAAAATCTCATGAGTGCATTTCCTTTGGAAAGTCAGCACACACAGCAATGAAGTAGTGTTTTCTATATTATATAATTTTCAATTGTAATTCAATTAAATATGCACTTAAAATAAATTTTTATGTTTTTTTTTGTCTGAGACAATTGCATTTCAATAAAACTGTAAAAAAATTGAATATTTATTATTATTTTTTCAAATTTTTCAATAAATTTTCCCATGCTACGGGTACAACTCAGCCAGGCCACACTGTGGGACACGTGCTGTGAGTTGGCCACTCCTGGTCTACATTCAAAATGTAAATTCTACGATAAAAAATGTTATTAATAAAGGATGACACACATTCATTTAAATTTATATTGCTTTTAAGATAAGAATAACAGTACAACTATTTAAACTAGTTTTTTTTAATTATAAATAATAATCAATTGAAATGCATATATTTAACATTTAACTTTGAGGTAAATTTACAAACATTTTCATTTTAAATAACAAGGTTAATACATGTATAAAACTTTTTATACATGTTGGTAAAATACTTTACATTTATTAGATTTTAAATTAATAGTTACCGTATAGGCTTTGCTTTTACTGCTCAAAACTTTAGATATTCCAAAATCCCCAATTTTAACAATATTTTTTCTTTCATTCAATAGAATATTCTGTGACTTTAAATCTCTGTGCAAAATCAATTTTCCATGAACATGTTGTAAAGTATAGACCATTTGACCAAAATAACATAAAACTTCCTAAAACAAAATGATAAAGGTAAATGACATCATAAATACATTTGTTACTAATCTAAGATATCATAAACAATTCTAATACAGTTATGAATCATCTATGTTTTATGATATACATAACAAAGAAATATATTTAAAGTAATGCACACATTCAAAAACATAAATCATTCATTCAACAAATATCAATGAATAACTGAATTTTTAAAAGTAAAACATAAAAATTTATAATTTAATTTTAATCCTTCTCTCAATCTAAATCAATATATTTTATTATGGAATGCTACATTTTTTACATATTTATTAGAAAACTGTGTAAGCCAGATAAAAGATCAAGTTATCAAAATAATCAAGTTTCAAATCATTTTTAAAGAGTATTCCAATGCTAATTCCTAAAATAAATAAAAATAAAAGAATAAAGAATTTTTTTTAAAAAATGCTTTTGAATAAAAAAGAAAGTTTTTGAAAAATAAACATTTTAACTGTCTAAATGAGACAAACTGCTTCAACCTGCCCATGTATTAAAGCAAAAATTAGCTCATTAATAAGGTTTCAGTGAGGGAATAAGCCAATAAAAAAACAAATCTACTACTTTAGTTTTTAGATTTCTTTGATCACTAAATAACTTTCCCAAAAATTAATAAAAGTATTAGTGAAAAAATAAACTTGTAAGTTCTATTATCATACATATTTTGACCAACCTTCCTTTGTTTTTAATTTTTCAATCATTCATAACTGTTTTTTAAGAGGTGTGGGGAACTGTATATGATCATAAAAACATATATAATAACCAAGATCTGAATGATACACAAATTTTTTAAAAATGTGACCTTTTGTAATATTTTTAAGAATTTTTAAAAAGTGGTCAAAACTTGACATTAACATTTTTTTTTAATAAATGTAAAAATTAAATGCAACAAGTCTACATCATAAATCAATCATTGAAATAAACCAAAAGTATTTCATACAGATTCTTAAATATGGGTAAGTAAGATGGAGAAAAGTGAATTACAGATCATTTTAATTTTATAACTGAAAAACAATATCATGTAAATAAAAATGACAAAAAGCTAAAATCATTACAAAATTCTTAAAAAATTCAAAATTTTCATGAAAACTTATATTTTAATCATTAATTAAAAAGTAAAAGTAATATATAATTTCATCCCTTTAAAAACCTAAATCAGAATTTATATATTAGTCAGTAGTACCTGTGATGATCTTATTACAGTATTGTATTTTTTAAAAATAAGTACAGACTCTAATAAAAGCCATTAATTCTGATTAAACATATTAATAGAATAAAACACCTAATCACAAAGAACATTTGAAAACTTTGTAAAACACACAAACAAACAAAAATTAAAATATTCCATTTTATAAAGTTATAGCTTTCTCACCTCTTCAGTCATCAATTTACCCTTTCTCTGAATGAGATAATCAAATAATGTACCACCTACATTAAAAAGAAAAAATAATATATAATACTACTATTTGTATGAATTTTTTAAAAAAAAATTATGTAATGAACTTCATGTAAATTCTTAAAATATTCTGAGAAATAAAATGATTTAAAAATAAAACTCATTTTATAAAATTCAAGCTATTAAATACTTAATTCCCTAAATAATTTATGAATAAACTTAAAGAAAACAATTGATAAATGTATTTTATTTTTCATAGTTACATACTTTATTCAAACAACTGATTCAGCACAGTAACATAAAAAATAACCATAAATAAGACATGTTTTAAAAGCATAAAAAAATTAGAGTAAAATATTCTTTCTCTTGAAAAAGATTTATGATTGTAAAAATGATATCTAACTATTAATAATACAAACTATTATTTATCTGTATTATCAGTTTCATTTGAATTGGATAATAAACAATAAGAAGTGTATTTGAAATGAGATACATATGTATACACATAAAAATAATTTTTTTCTGTTCACAACCTAATGTAGTTTTTTTTTTTTAAATGATAAATACAAGAAAATTAAAATACACAATATAGGTTTCAGAGATAAGATAAACATAAGGTAAAATTTAAAAGTTCCCATTAATTGATAAAAAAAAAATAAGGATCAGTCTGAAAAGCAGGGGTTGGCAACCTATGGTATGCATGCCACATGTCATATGCAGTACAAATCTCAGTGGTACTTCGCAATATTGTAGAAATTTGTGAATTTTTGAGTGAATTGGAGTTGATAAATTTGTAATGAACCTTATTTGACAAACATCTTTAGAATTATGAACATTTACAGACCTACAAAAAAATCTGAAATATAGCTCTAAAGATAAAATTGCAGCTGTTTTTTAAATTATTGAACATCATTGCTAGAAAAAATTTAATTATTTGAAGAGAGAAAATTGCAAATACTCTGCTTTCTGCTTTTTTTGGTTCTACAAATCTAAGTAAAAAGTCTTTCCTCATATGAAAAATATTTCGAGTCAGCAAAGAATTTTTTTTAACTGCTGAATGTTCAGAATCATGTCAAATTGAGAAACAAATTATACCTTTGATTTTGCAATATGAAAGTAAAGTGGTGCAAGCAATAGATACACATTAAAATTTTTATTTATCTTTTTGTTTAAATATAATGAAGGGAAATACTTATATTTTATGTAGTCAATTTCTTATTTTAATAAACATGTTTAAAAATACATAATATAAGTACAATTTTAATTTTTCAAATTTTTGTTAAAGAAATAGTTTCATTTAATGTTGTTTATTTTTATATTAAAAAATATCTTTAAATGTTGCAAAATTAATATAGATTAAAACAGTAAATCTATATATTGTTGACCTCTATTCTCTAAGTCTGCATGCATAATCGGAGGAATCAAATTATTTAAAAAATGTCCTACCATGCAACATGTTGAATCATATTGGTAGATTGGTTTGGCATGCCACAGATAAAAGGTAGCAACAACTGCTCTTAAGCACTCATATAATTTGTCATTCTAAATAGTGCTATTTACATATGACAAAAAATAATAGCCTCAAACACATAAATAGAATTTTTTTAAAAAATCTCTTGAAGACACATTTAATTCTATTTTCAGTACAATTGCACTTCAGTGGCACCAAATAAAACCAAACACAAGAACATCAAAGAAGGCATAAGCTGTTCCAAATAAAACTTGTAATTTTGATAATTCAAAATAATTTTTTCATAACATTTTTTGTAAATTAACCAACTAGTGTAATGAATTATCCAATTTGGTAATTTCTAAATGTTGAGAAGCTACCATCATATAATTTCAAAATAAAACTATTCATTGAGATGAATTAAATCTTTTAAGTGATTTCAAAAGATATTAGCAATTTCATGCCACCTATTTGGACTAAATATAGTCTTTTTGCTAGGTATTTAAGGTACTTATGTATTATCACAGCCATATTTTCAACATTATATGAAGCAATGCACATGGTTGCCAATTCAACGTGTATAATGAATGCAAATTCGAGGCTGCCAATTTGAGGAGTTATCTTGAATGTTGGCATTGTTGTGATAGTATCTCAGTACAGCATATTTATTAAGTAGGCTAGATAATAAATTACCTTTCTAATACATTTTTAGCTCCTTATCTTTTTATACCTAAACTTTTAAAATTTTGTTTCATTTGACGATGGTGTCTTAACCCACTTCATTAAACAACAAAAATTTGATTCTTGTCAGTGATAGGGACCATAAAGCCAAACACACATCAACACACAGAAAACATACCAAATTCTGTTTTGCCATTGTGTTTACTGTCAATGTGTCTTATCAGATAGTATCACCGAAGTTCATTCTGGCAAGACTCCAGTAAAGCAAATGTCAACTCATGGCATCTATAGCCGAAAAGTACCAAAAATTCTACAGACAAAAAATATGATATATTAAATAAAAGAAGTCTTTCTTACGCATAAAAATGACTTCATGCACCCTTAATGGTAGACTATACTAACAAAAATGTTTTTTATAGTACCTTGTACATACTCCATAACTATGATCATAGTTTTATCTTCAAGAAAACTCTCATAATAAGCCACCACATTCGGATGATCTAGCATCGCAAGCACTTTAGCTTCATTCATCGACACTTGACGTTCTTCCACAGTCATTTGGTCAACAGGAATTTCTTTAGTTATAACCAATTTGTTGTCAGATTTTTGTTTGCATAGATAAACAGTTCTGAAATAACAAAATCTCTCTTAGAAGTATTAACATGAATATCTGTAATTAATTTCCTTGAAAACCAAATAATAACGAGATTAATCAACATTAATTTTGAAATATAAATACATGACTCATATGAGTAAAAAAATGTATCTAAAATATGAAATCTTTTTTAAAAAATGAAACTATTATAGTTAAAAAAGAATTATGTCTGACGACAACTTTTTTTTACCCAAATGCTCCCCTTCCAATTAAACGTATCTTTTCATAATTTTCCATACTGAAGTAAAATACAGGAATGAATACATAAAACATACATATATAAAAATTCGCGCGAGAAAAGAATTGTTTATAAACAGTTCAGTTCAGTTCAGTTCAGTACAGTGATACCACTGTACATCTGGAGCCCTGGCTAGCACCTTATGCTCCGAAATGATTATTTACATTATTTTCTTCAAATAGGATGCAAGGATAGGTCTTGATTATTATGTACAACTGTAAGCTTTGTTAACTTATGCTTCAAAAGTGGTTGGTGAAACTAGAGAATTTTGAATCTATTACTTGGTATTTTAGAATCTATTGGTTGTTTTTAAAAATTCTTCGACTTTTTGAATATGCTCTACTGTATCACAATTCGCTATTCAATATTTTACGTTGCGACTAATATTTGTTGCAGGTTAAAATAAAATGTTCACTAGTTTGTTTAAAAAGAAAATAAATATCATTTAATGGTAATTTCTTTGCCCGCAGCTTATTAATTAAAACTTCTGTATTTCTATTTTTTGCTGCCTGTCTTTTCCATTTTTTAAGATGAGAAATATAACTATAATTTTTATGTCTCTTGCTCTTATGCCATATTTCTTCGTTTTCGCTTTTGTGTTGATTTTTGAAAAATGTATGTAGATCTTCCCAAGTAATCCAAGAAATAATATTCCAAGGATCTGGAGAGGCTTTAGCTAATTTATCTACTTCTTCATTAATTTCTATTCCCTTGTGAGCTGGTACCCAAATGAATGTAATTGATTGAGCTATTTGGAGACACTCGTGTAACGTTGAATTTAAATTTAATATTATCGTACTGGACTTTCTATTAATATTAAGAATACTTTTTAGAACTGATAAGCTGTCCGTCAGGATGACATAGTTTTCTGTTTCTGAAACCCAATTTTTTAACGCAATCTATATGGCGATAGCTTCCGCTGTAAAAATGGAAATCATTTCTTTCAATATGTAATTTTGTCTAACTTTTTTCTTGGGGATTAAAATTCCTATTGATGTTTGATTAGTATTTTTAGAACCATCTGTTGCAATTATAATACTGTTATTAAAGTTTGACTGGATATAATCATTAAACATATTTTGCACTATATCTGGAAGATCTCTGTTTTGAAAAGGCAGTTCATGAGTATAGATGATTATTTTGTGATTTTCGTAGATTGGAGGAGGAGGGGTCCACTGAAGAATATCTACTTTAGAAAATACATAGTTCTTTAGAGCAGGTTGATTGACTTTTGAAAAATACTGATTTCTTTTTCTCTATAAAAATTATTATTTATATCCCAAAATACCCTTGCATTTGGTGACCAGTCTTTTAATGCTATTTGTTTAATAATAAATTTTTGACAAAGGAAATTATGTCGATTATTGATACTGCCATTCATAGATTCCGCTCTTAATACGTCTATCGGAATGTTTCTTGGGAGACCTAGGGCTAAACGTAATGCAACATTGTAAATTGGTTCTAGTTTTTGTCTATTGCTATTGCTTGAAAAGGAAAAAAGTTGACTTCCTAGTCAAAAATAGAACGAATTGTGGCATTAATAATATTTAAAAGAGTATCAGTTCTTGTTCCTATTTTAGGGGACGATAATGCTTTGATTGCATTTAAATATTTAAAACGTTTCTGTTGGAGGTAAATAATATGATTTTTCCAAGTGATATTGGGGTCGAAGATTATACCTAGGATTTTAAGGCCCTTTACTTCGGGAATAAGTTTATCACATATTTTAAGTATAGGAGGTATTGTACTTCTTTTTCTGGAAAAGTTGATTAAACTGCTTTTTTCTAGAGAGGTGGACAAATTCCATTTTTTACACCAGGCTGAAATATTGTTTAAAGATACTTGTAATTCGTCTATTGTTTTGTTCCAATTTGTGCCGCTATTATATTAGAATATGTCGTCTGCATAGACCAGAAGATGGCTGTCGTGTTGGATTTCAAAAATGTCTGCCATATAAATCATAAATAGGAAAGGGCTCAAGATGCAACCCTGAGGTACACCATAATTGTTTTTGCTGATTTTCGAAAAATTGTTCCGCCATTTAATTTGAATTGTTCTTTGATGTAAGAAATTTTGAACCCATCGTAGCAATTTATCTGAATATCCAACTTTTTTTAATTTAGAAACTAGACCACTTGGCCACACTGAGTCATATGCTGATTTAATATCTAATGCTACTAGAATAAAGTATGCCTTACGTTCTCTAGCCAGTATAATATCATGTTGTAGTTGAAGAATCGTATTATAATACTGCTTCTGTGGGGGTAAAAGCCATGATGATTTATGTGAAAAAATTTATTTTGAAAGCTGAAATCTAACATTCTGTGTAGGATCATTCTTTCTATTAATTTGGCAACTATTGAGGTAAGTAAAATTGGGCGATATGACGCTATTTCCTTGGGATTTTTGTGAGGTTTTATGAATGGTAAAATAATTGCGTGAGTCCAATCTTTTGGAATTTGACTAGACCAACTGTCATTAAAGGATTTCAGGAGAAGATTTATTGCTTTGATGGGGAGGTGGTTGATTGTTTGGAGAGAAATTTTATCATGCCCTGGACTGCTGTTTTTTTATGAGATATTGCTATTTTTAATTCTTTTAAAGAGAACGGTTTATTAATGTCTTGGCTATTGTCCGGAATAAAAATATTTTGGATACTATTATTGTTTTGTTTTGCGTAATATTTTTTAAAAAAATTTGCTTGGGATTGTTCGTTTGTTAGTATGATTCCATTATTCTCAATGATGTTAAATGAAGAATAGTTCGAAATTGTTCTATTTTTGATTATCCGGATTATTTTAAAAAGAATTTTAGGAGAAGAGATTTTTTCACATGTCTGGTGCCAAAAGTTTTCTTTACAGGTTTTTATAGTTCTCTTAAGTTTTGCACTTATTTCTTTATATTTTATCCAGTCTTCTTCTTTGAAGTATTTTCTTGCTTTCTTAAGCAGGTTCCTTTTTTTTTTTTTTGCTCTTAAATACCCGCATGCTGCTGTCCACCATGGAGCTCTTGAATTGTGATCTGTTTTATTTCTGATTCATGAGATAAGATTTGGGCTTTTCTAATTTCTTCTATAATATCTATATTTATATTTTCATTTAAATTTAGCTTTTGTTGAATAAGATTAATAAATTTGTTCCAATTTGTTTTTTGTCTAAAATTATTTGTTGTTGAGCTGTTTGTTCTTTTGTAATTAATAATAATAGGGAAATGACCACTTCTAAAATTATCGGTACTTGTAGACCACGACATATCCTAATTTAAATTTATAGATGATAATGAAAGATCTATAGATGTAAAAATTCCCGATGAATTTTTTTTCTAGAGTTTCTATTTTCTCAGTTTGCTTATTATAAGTTACGGCCGAGAAGGAGGCCTTTTTTTCTTTATAGAACTTTTCGACTGCTTCGTTTCTCGAGATTTGTTGCTTATTTTTAATTTTTAAGATTTCGACTTCCTCTTGATATTTTTTACAACTTTTATCGTTAGCTTCATGATTTTCTCCACAACAACTACATTCTTTTGTATTTATTTCTTTACACTCGTTTTCAAAGTGGTTTAGTGAGCATACACGGCATTTAATTGAGCTTCTACAATATTTATTTATGTGACCAAATTTCCAACATTTAGTACATTGTTTAGGTTTTTCCAAAAAAAAGGCTAGTGCTAAGCATTTCAAATCCTATTCATACTCTTTCGGGGATCGTGCATCCTATTTGGGTTACTTTAATTGTTTCGATAGGTTTGAATCCAGATTCGGTTTTTTTAGTGAACCGTTGAATGTCCAAAATTGCGTAATTGTTATTTTCTAGTTCCGATTTTATGTCATCTATTGTGCATTCCGTGTCAATTCCCTGCAAAATGTAACTAGTACTTAGGCCAATAAAGGATAATCTAGAACTTATTTTAAATCCATTAATTTCTTTAATTTTTAAAGCTTCTTTGGCGGTTGTTTTGATTATGATTTCTGAATTGTTTGTAAACTATTGAAAAATGAAACCTACCACACGCAGTTACAGTTGCTTTAGAAAAACAGCGAAGAATTTTGTATTTAAAATGTTCTATAGCTCAACATAAAATTTAAAGAACATAAAAAAAATCTTAAACAAGAAATTTTAAGTTACAGTTTCAATTTAAAAACTTGAAATTTTTTTTCATCGCAGACAGTCATATTTTTCGGTACTCTTTTATTTATTGTTAATTGTTTTCGCATTTTAGACTTTTTTCATCACTTACACAGTTTTTATATTGGTATACTAAACTGAATTTTAAAACAATAATTCTGACAATATCAAATAATTTTCTTGGAAAAACACTATTTTTTATTTGAAACTCATCTGATCTTTTTGACTTTATAAGAAATCTTGACGAAGTATTCGCCTTTTAAAAAATATCTGTTATCTTTTCGACACCAAGCCATACGTTTTTTAAAAATACTAACTAACAAAAAATATTAATAAAAATAATTCACAACTTTTAAAAATCAAACTTTTAAGTCATAAATAATCTAAGTAAAATTGTTGATTAAGCAATCAATGACTTATTTTAAATATTTTGCATTTAATCTGGTCCTCCCCCTCCCCAGTTTTAAAAAACAGTGTAAAATATTTGTTCTTTCGGCAAAAAAAAAAAAAAAGCCAAAATTTTATTTTAATAGACTCTTATTGGAGAGTTCAAATAGAATAAAATCAAATCCTTACAGGAATTGATTTGACTAAAACTTTAATATAATTAAGGATAAAATTTCATGTATTTCAGTATTTTTGCATTTAAATATTTGAGATATATTAATTTCGTTAAATTCCAGAAAAATTACTTCTAATCTACCTATAAAAATTATTAAGTTCGATTTATCTAATACATTCACAATTATATAATTAAAATTATAACCAACAATAAAATTTATTTGCGCAAAAATACTTATTTTATGAAAGAAATTTTAATGGACAGAAAGATAAATTAAAATTTAACATCCCTTCGAACCCTGAAATTCGGAACTGGAAAAATATCATTTGATTTCTAAAACAGTATCCTCATTGAAGTCAAAACAGTATCATCCTTAGAAAATAATCAGATTGAACAAATTAAAATAATACCCGTAAAAACATTTTTTGAAATAAACAAGTTCCTAATGACATATTATTACGTCGTGCTTTTGAAGGGTCCTTAAAATCACCTTTTATTCAGCACGTTAAATCTGTCAAGGCTCAAATTCCTCCTGTTGGTATGCTGTGGGGGTTTGGAGTGGTGGATTTCCAGCTCAGATATCGTCCTCGTCATTTTACTGAGGTTCAAAATTAAGAAGTCCGTCACCAATGGCTCTCGTGTTGCTTTATAGTTTGACAAAAAAAAACCTCTCTCAATCACTAATTTATTCAAATATGGAAATCTGATTTGGCACTCCATCCTGTGAATATTCTGTCTCGTGGAAGTCGTTGATTAGTCAAGCCCTGTGTGGACGAGAGTAATCGTCTGCAAAACGAAATGGGTGCCAAATTTCTGTTAAAGTTTCATATAGGATCTAAGTTTGCATCACTATATCTCAGAGCAATCAAGACGGAAAAAAGCGTGGCTCTGTGGGCCTCCAACCAGTACCGGCTTAGGCTCATTTTGGGCCCTCGGCACAGAAGATCTACAGGCCCCCTTGGCACTGGCAAATCGAAATTTATAGCCAAAAAAATCTGATTAAGTCCAGCTTATCCGGGCACCGGGCCCCAAGTCCCCAATAGATAAACCGGCACTACCTCCAACATCCCGCCGATCCAGACCATAACATCGCCATTCCTCTAGCGGTCTCCTTCCGTGGATCACACTGGAGGAATGGTACCCGGCCCTGGCTCTCTACGTATGTGAACACAACCCAAATCACAGTAATCCGACTAAATCTAAATTCCTAAGTGAAGAGAAAGACTTATGTCCTGAGGGGAAGGGGCTATCCTGTAACCTGTGGTACGTTAGGTACAGGATCTTTTTCTTCATTCTTTTTATTCTGAAAATAAAATATAGAAATAAAATGGGAATTTTCTGCAAATCAATTTACTATATTTATATGACGCAATAAAGAATACAATTTAGATAAGAGTCAAATTTAACATTTGGAGTTAGTTTTATCTTACTTTTACGCAGGGTCTTTTAGACGGCCCCACATCAGTTGTGCAACGAAATCAATATCCATAAAGTAAAGGCTAAATTAATTTTATTTTCCGTTTTTTCATTAGATAATAATAAATTTAATGATTTAACGGATAACTGGGGCTTGGGATACTTTTAATTTTTTATTTGTACTCTTATAAACAACTTATTATGAATTTTTCAAATAAATTAATACAACTATGAAATAAGAATAGCTATAAAGTAACTGATAAAAAAATATTTTAGTTTCTAAAAGTAATTTGAGTCCAATAAAATCAGTGAAATAAGAAATTGTATCAAGAAGTCTTTTCTATAGTGAGAACCACATTGAAGTACATCTAAAAATGTACGCATTAGCAACTATTTTTTTACGTTCACCGTTTAAAAAATAAAAAGTACGCTTACTACGAATGATAATAGGTAACTGCAGTAAAACACCTTGAAAAGGAATTTCACCCAGCAATATTTTCTAAAGCCGCCCATCCAGTATAGAGGTTAGTGAAGCTGACTGTGGTGCCGTAGGGGCTTGAGTTCAAATCCCGGACAAGGCATGGATGTTTGTGTTGTAATGCTTCCTTCTTTCCTTTGTGTTGTAAGCCCCCGTGCGATACATTGTGCGGTGCAGGGGGTTTATAAATGTTCTCAAAAATAAAAAATATTTTTTCGAAAAGAATTTGGTACTTTTTTGTAGCATTGGAGGAATTTATATATATATCTCCCTTTAGAAATCTGTCTATACTATTTGATGGATGTTCAGTTGTTGGTATTAAGATATTGTTAGCCACGTTTAGAAGACGTTCACACCCGATTCGTTAAGATGGTGAGCAGTCGGATTGATAGAAATGGTGTTATCTCAAGCTGATGCGAATAGATGCCTTATAATGACTCATGGAGTGGTTAAAGGACTTTGTTACACCTTAAATCTAAAAAGTCAACACCAAGAAGACCCGTTCCACATCATCCATGGATTACATTTCTGCTCATAATCACTCCAGGCTCTTTCGATCCGAAGGAAGAGGAACACCACAGGGTCTCAACTCTTTTTCAGATTACTGTACCGCAACAAGGGCAAAATTATTAGTTGCTATGGGATGAAAACGTCTTCATAATCAAGGATTCTATGCAAGACGAATTCTTGTGAACGCCTCTTTTAATCAACGATACAGAAGTGTGTACTTAAGATAGGCATGAGCGCATATTACATGGTTTAAACAGCGATGGTCTTTTGTACTCTTCACAGATAAATTTCCTTTTACTCAAGAAATGATTCAGATTTTATACTTTTTAGGAGATTGTTGACCGTCATAGAGTTATCAAGAAGATAGATTCATGATTCGCGTTTAGAAAAATGAAGTAAGAATTTTGCCAGTTGGACACATGATCTGTATGCCTTCCATGGTGGAACTCTAAATTTAGTGAAATATTGGAAGGAGATTTTTACTTCATATATAGAGTATTCCTTGTTAGTGCTATAACTGATGAAGTTATCAGCATAGATGATAATGTTGATCTCACTGAGCTAGGTTTGTGATGAGGATCAAGATCTAGAAGGATTTGAATGACCTACTCGATCTCTGGAACTGATTTGAATTAATCATCCTTCAGGAAAACAAAAGCTCTTCCAATTTAGAAAGGGGACGCGGTAGCGTAGTGGTCAAGGTAACGGACTTGTGGCCGGCGTGTCATGAGTTCGAGCCCAATGCCGCTAAAGACCTGCCGTGTTGGGGAGTGATGCACGTTAAATCTGTCGAGAGCTCAAATGTCCTCCCGTGGTGTGATGTAGTAGTTAGGAAAGAGGGTGGCAGCCCAGGTGCCGTCCTCGTCACTTGACCATAGTTCAAAATTACGAGGTCCATCGCCAAAAGCCCTCGAGTAGCTGAACAGTGCCACGTTAATACTCACTCATTCGCTCCAATTTAGAAAATAATAAAGTAGACATTTACGACTTTCAAAATCTTGTTTTTGGAAAAGAATTAGAAGTATTATTTGTGTGTCAAGACTCTTTTGTAATTTAACATCAGCTTTTAAAATTCTCCATTCCAAATTAAAAATGAAGTACAAATACTATTAAAAAGGGGCTAAGGAATCTAAAATATATATCAGGCACAACAACAACAAAAAATGTTCCCTAGAAGACTTTTGTGTAAAAGGAATATTTTTAAATAAACGTTCCTTTTGACCCAATCTTATTTCTTGGTTTAGATTATTAAATACGATATAAAAAATAGAGAGTAATTATTATGTGTGTGAGATACCTTTACTCTCATTACTTATTCTTCAGAAAAAAAATTTGAGTATTGTGTTTGTATTTTATATATTTCATATACGAACAATAAATAAATATAACTTTTAATTGTTTGGAGTTTTCGGAAAAATATTTAAAACTATAAGAACATTTTAAAAACGTAAAAAAAAAGTAATAAAGATTTATTCAAAAAAAATCTTTAATAACTTTTCCGAAACAAAATAAGATATCCTTATTATGAGAATAAGCTAAATTTTAATTAAAATAAAAAAGTAGATGTGTTGTAAATATTTATGGAAACAGACTCTTTTAAAAGAGTTCTTTACTAATAAATCTAAAAAAATAAAAATAAAACTTGCGCGATAACGCATTTATACGAGTAATTATGGTGCTGGCTTATAAAATAGAATAAGAAAACTCAACTTGAGGAAAACATCACTTTTTTAAAGTTAAAGAAAAATAAAATAGCAATAATTCTTAATTGAGTAGACATCCTACAATCTCCCAAGCCCAAAATAGTTAAGTCAATTGTTCATAAAGAAAGCAAAATCTCCAAACTATCGTAGCTCCCAAACTTGTTTTTTTTTAAGAGTTATGCAAATAAATTACTCTTTTTCTTCTTCTGATATCTTCTTTGAATAATTCAATGCTTCTTTTGATTTGCTCATCATTTCCTTTACTTTAAGCTCATCAAAGAAGCTTTACAGGTCTTCGTATGAGGAAGGTCTCTGATAAACGTGTCTGGACAGACTAGGAGCTAATAATAGTGCGGTTAGATTAGTCTTATAGTAAGACCTGCATATTATTTGACCCGTCACTTCTGAGGGGAAGCATTTATTCCATGGTTCATTATATGATTACAATATGCTTTTGAGGAAAGACTGATTTTCTTTTCTTTTGTAGAGTAACCACAAAAAAAAAAATGAATGTAATTTATATATTTAGTCTTATATGATTGAGAGTTGAATTGGATTATCAATTGTCCATATTTGTGCTAC
Source organism: Trichonephila clavata (assembly GCA_019973975.1). NCBI lineage: Eukaryota > Metazoa > Arthropoda > Arachnida > Araneae > Nephilidae > Trichonephila > Trichonephila clavata. The sequence goes on along the minus strand of BMAO01033672.1, from coordinate 90,831 downwards.
CCGATTTTTTAAATATAATAAAGAAATAAACTATTTTAAAATAGAATAACTATTTTTGATAAAAAAGGAAGTTATTTTACATACTTGATTCTTAATTATATGCATTATGTGTTAGTTTAAAAAATCTTAACGCAATATATATTGAGGGAAATTGCTTTATTGAGATTACACGAACTCTCTCTTTTGTTTCTTTTCAAGTGTGTAGTTTCTAGATAATTTTAACTGTGAAAGAATCAATATTTTAACTATGGATATTAGAATTTTTTTATAAGTTTTTAATTTTCAACTAATTTTAAGCCTGTAATCTCCTTTTGATAAATAATAAACACTTAGTTTAATATTATCCTCCTTAAATATTTAAGATTTATTTTAGATATTTGTCGAGTCCCGGGTAGGGTTTCTTTCCCGGGAACCCGGGTTCCCGGGAAATCACAAGATTTCTGTACTTTTTCTATTCCCGGGAATTACACTTTGTTCCCGGGATTTCCCAGGAATCGCGAGGGGCTTGAGTTATCTATGAGGTAGCTATTTTTGACTTTACGGTAGATTTCAACCTCGGACATCTTTAGCTGACCCTACTGTGGAAATTTGCGATCGTTCACCCCGAACATCTGGACAAAGGAATGTTCGTTACCCCATCTGTGGGGTAAGAGTGTATTATGAGAACGTTGGGGGTGAGAATTTTTCCAGCTAGCCGTGGGACGGAGTATATGCCTAGATCAATTCCTATCTATCTGTGTATCAAGCTTCGTTAACAAGAAGTTTTGGGTTTTTTAAGCAATCGCATTTCATAGCCAAACAGCACTATCTGATCAAAGTTCCAAGATCTTGATTTATGTGGATAACGTAGGTACTACTACCTAAAACTATTATTTAATTAAGAATTTTTTTTTTCAGATACTTGTCTTTATTATGACCTATTTAACGGAATCAGTAATTTGAAGAAGGGAATGAATCCACAAACTGTTTGGGGGAGAATATTTTTATAAGCAATCTCGCAATTTTTCTGATTTATTATTTTCTATAAACTTAACTTTCTCGTGTGAGATTCTTATATTAATATTTGTTTATGTAACAATAATATAGCATTTCCATAAACAAGAAATCAGTTATAGGAATATAATATTTCTAAAAAACAATAATTAGTATTTTTAACGTATATAATCGGTTTTTCAGAACCAAATGAGCGTTCAAGTATTTATTAATATTTATCTCTTAGTAGCAACATTAAAGAAATAATTGATTCAGAGCTTTAACTGGTTAATTTTCAAACGCATGTGAGTCAGTAAAAGAACATTAATTTTATTAATTATTTTTCAAATGTGAATTCCCCCCACCCCGAGATTTTTAATTACAAAATCTTTAATTGTAACATTTTTTCCATGCCTGAGGGACAAAAGAATAAATTGCTTATGCTTTTTGAAATCCTATTTTAAAAATGAATAATCAATTTACTATATATATATTTTTTTGTATTAGCTCATTATATAAATAAGAATTAATTTTGGAAGAAATGTATCCTTATTTTACATAATTATTATTGATTTTATTTAAAAATAACTTGTTTTTAAATTTTGATGTATTCCCGGGAATGGAAAAACCCGGGAAATCAGAAACCCTAGTCACGGGTTCGAGTCCTGATGTTTCTGAAGACCTGCCGTGTAGAGGGGCTGATGCACGTTAAACCTGTCGTGGCTCAAAGTTCTCACGTTGTTGTAGTGTGGGAGTTAAGAAAGTGAAGTGCCACAGCTCAGGTGTCTTCCTCGCCACTTGACTGCAGTTCAGAATTACGAAGTTCGTCACCAATAGCTTTAGTACGATGTTAAGAGTGCATTCCCTCATTATTTTTAGGTATGTTTCAGACTTTTAAAGTGTAGTATTAAGACAAATATGAATTTTAAAAAAATCTTGTGGTTGATATCCTCAAAAAAGTACGTTTTAAATTAAATTCCGAAAATTCTTACATGCGTATACTCAACGGATGGCTATTTAATATGAGGATTATATATGCAAAATAATTCATTCGATCTAAAATCTATTGAAGGAGATAAAAATTGTTGTTAATTAGTAATAAAATTTTTATCTCTCATCCAGGAAATATTTTTAGGTGAGGGCAAAAAGAGAAAGAAAAATATTTTAACAAGTCAATTTAATTTTTATATAAAACATAATATTGACAAAAAAACTATACATTTGAAATTTTTTTTAATACTAATGAAACGAATGATCTAGTTAATAGCTCTCTGTATTTCAAGAATTTTTTCAATTTTTAAAAACTTAAATATAAAAGAAAATAAGCACGCGTTTTAGTATTTTTATACAAATTTATTAGCACGAGTTCTATCTGTAGCGAATGCAAAGTTTTTAAACTTAAGTCGAAATAAATTCTGATAATTACATTTTCCTTATAAAAAAAAATATTTAATTTTTACGGAAATTTTCTCATACACAAAAATTAGTTAAGTCAATGAATGAATTAAAAAAATAATAAGTTGAAAATTTCTTTACAGTTGTAAAATTTTCGAGGGGATAGATAGTATATCTACACGTAGTAATACAGTACAGTACATATATCTGTATTAAATTATTACTGTAATATACTGTAATATATTACTGTAATAAATTATAGTTTTAAAAAAACTTTTTTTTCCTAATGGGGCTGCACATTGGTATTTTAACCTTTTCTGAATTAGTACATTCCCCAGGAGCTGGTATCACTTTTTAGAGCGGCACCGTATAGACGATACCAATTACAACGAGTAATTTTGACGCCCAGTTTACTCCCCCCAAAGTTAGGCACTTTAGCTTTTGACGATGCGATCCTGTACTAGGATTTAATTTTGTCGAAAGCACCCAAGCCAAACAGACACTCTAGGGATTTTTTACATCTCGCATAATTATACGACATGGCCGCTGTCAATTTTCTGCATCACGAAAATCCACCGACTTGGGTCGGGGTCGAATCCGCAACCTTGGGCGCAGAAGGCCGGCGACAAACCAACCACGTCACCCAGCCGGTGTTTTAAAAAAACACCCTTATAATTTAATTGAACTATGTTGTAATTTAGACTTTTAGTCGTCAAATTAGGAAATGGGATCTGAAATGAGTCACTAGATGTGAGATGGGTGGATGGGATCTGAAAATGGGAAATCGTTAATCCTGATGGTGCTGATCAGGACAATGGAACAAAATTGCATTGTCATCGGTCCTGGACAAGTGAGCAAAATTTCGAATCAATATGACCTTTTAAAGTGGGTAAAAATTGAGTTCAAAGATTCCGTTACATACAAGTGAAGCTTATAAAAGGGTGTTAAAAATCAATTGCATTTTCAGTACTTAACTATAAAAGGCTAAATGATGCCAATTCTAAATGCTTTACAGCAACTACAAAATAAAAATATATTTTATAGCTTTATTCAAAATATAATTAAAGAAAAACAAAGAGAATTCTTTAAGGATTTGGATAATTTTAAAAAACTTCTTTTATAAAACAAGAAAGATACATTAAGAAAATCATAAAAGCAGAAAATATTTGATTCTCAAATTTTATTGCTTCTGAAAACTTACCATGTAGAGAGGCTCATGTATGTTAAATTTGTCAAGGCTCTAAGGTTGACCCTTCAAAAGCACTGTTTAGAATCAAAGAATTTGTGAATCTCAAAGAGTAAAAATCTAGACCCCTTCAAATAAAAATTGTGTGTAGATAACTCTAAATTTGGCGAAGGAAAAATAAGCTGATAAACTGGGAGAATAAATAATTAATTAGTAAAGAGAAAACATTACGTAATGAAAGCATAGAGACACAAATAACTTTTTTATTTGTAACTTATAGAAGTAAATCTGTGGAGATAATGAGATAACAATCCAATTTTATTGAAAATATTTTTTTATTCTACAGTGAAAATAGCCAAAAATAAATAAATAAATAAAAATAATGAAACCGTGTTGCACATTTTATGGGCAAGTTTGTCAAAAAATAAAAGTTTGACCAAGTTCCTTGTCAGTCCCATACGTTCGCTTATGCAGTTGGCCATTCTTACTGTATTCCCAAAAGTAGAGGTGAAGAGTTTTTTTAGCTTGATAAATACACACACACACACATCCCCTTTACAGCAGAATAATGGGGCTTTAATTCGAATTGTTGCATTTAAATTTTTTTTATAAGTCAAAATTTCTAAGTAAGTAAAATTTAGTTTGCATACATAAAATCTTAGAAGTAATTATTTACAACTAAATAAAACTTTCAGGGGATCTTGTACATATCTATCCGATAACTTTACGGCTGTCGATTAATCCCTTGAGTACCATGTTATCACTAGCGGATACATGTTGTGTATAGGGCAGAATCCCATTGTAACCTCATGTGGATACGTGATTTATTTGGATGTACAACCAGTGTAAACAACACAGGAAACATTATAAGGAAGATTTTCTTTTATTGGGATAGTACGAAATTTAAAAAAAAGTTAAGTTGCAAAATGTCTGGATTACAAAAATTTGAAAAAAATAGGAAAATTAGAATTAAAATTACAATTTTTTGTGAATTGCTCGAAATGTCTCTTGCAACAAAAAGCTTTTCCTCATACATTACATAAGTACAGTAGAACGTCGTTTATCCGAATCAATTGGGACCGGACACCGTTCGGATAACCGAAAACCGAATGCGATTCATGCAGGATGACTCCCTGCAGTGTCCATGTGTGCATTCCATAGACATGCAGCGTCCATGTGATTGCCAGAAAAAGCATGTTTGACATGTTTGCCAGAAAAAGCAAAATAGGTGCAAAATGTCGCAATTTTACCTTGACTGTGGAAAATTATCACTTATTTTTCGCTGTTCCATTGTATACCTTCGTTTTTTCACTGCAAGGTCTTTGATTCTCTTCAGCAGCAGTAGTTGCGTAGGACAGCACTCTGATTGTTGTTCGTACTACTCCATAGCTGTCTCTAACGCGTCAGCATTTGATGAACCTTTGCTACTTTCGTTGTTGTTTTCCTCGTCTTCATCTGTTTCATCGTTGACAGGGTCGGATTCTTCTTGCATGGAAGTCACAATCTCGTCATTATTTAGCATTTGAAATCCACAGTCTTCTGCATCGCATGCCTTCCAGGTTTCTACATCTACAAAACTCAACAAAAGAGCTCGTATACACCCTCTCACTTGGAAACAAACTGACCTAATCTTCACCGAAGATGTTTACCAAATCACACAACTGAAATTCCCCAAATATCCCTCACCTCGGGTTTTTCTGTCACTTTTGGTCTTATGTGAAACAACTGTTGCATTGCACTGTTCGAAAACGTATCCGGACTTAGGTTCGGATATTTGACGCTCTGGATAATGAACGTTTGGATAAACGACGTTCTAACTGTATATTGTCATTTTTGTGTTCCATTTCTTCATCTGCTTCATCATAAATAGATATATCAGTATCAGAGTCACTGCCGTATTCATCGGTTTCCGGCAAATATTCTCATTCAGTATCACTTTCATTGAAATACTACGACAATGCCATATTGGCAAGAAAAACAACAAAAATAGTCAAGCAAACTTCAGAAAATGGCTAGAAAAACGAAACAATTTGTGTCTATTGAGTGTCAAAAGGAAAAAAGAAATGATGTCGTAACGTCAAGGTCAGTATACGCAGAAATCTGGAATTTTCATATGCGCTAGAAAGCACAACCGGGTACGCAAGGGGTTTCACCAAAATAATCACTCAACACATAATAAAAGAATAGAGCAGAATCGTAACTTTATTGTAAAACAAGGTACATATAAAAGCAATGAAACACGTTATCGCCACGAAAGCAACGCTTAACAGTTGCGTAATCAAAAGAGGTATTCAACTAACTCATTTCAGTTTATTATTTCCTAAATTTTTCATTTTAAGCACAATAAAGAGATACTAAGATTTTGAGTGGTTTTATTAAAATATTTCCAATTAGGACCGTATTTTCTTTATAAAAAGTTTTGTGAGTACTTTTTTCAATTAAAAAAAGAAAAACACTTTTAAGCAAAGAACATGAATCCTGAAGGCATAATCGTTCGTACCTAATTAAATCGATAAAAAGTTCGAATACAGAGCTTTGCATGTCCTTGACATCATAATGAAATTCTACTCATCAAACATTGTCAAAAAGTTCGAATTGAGACATGAACGTTAAAATGTCTCATCTTAACGGCCCACGTGTTCTAATTAAATATGAACTTGAAATAACAAAAAGAGGATACTGTGTGATCTAACAACTTACCATTTAGGTAAGAGGAAATGATTATTGCCTCGTTAAATATCATTATCATTATTTCATTTAGCATCAACCTTGATATAAGCATAGAGATGATATGCGTATTAATGACCTTTTATTGAATTGGAATAAAATTATGGAAAGATTTTCCTTTCTTAAATAGAATAGTAAGCAGATGGGAGTGAATGAATTTGAGTTAATTTACACCAGTGAACCTTAAAAGAAACACAGATGCATGCTTGTAGCAATAATTGCTCGATTCTTCATTTTGTGATCAATAACCTTTAGAAGAAAGTTATTAGTTTTTGACAAGAACATTAATTTTATGCCTTTCTCTTAGATTTGTTTCGTAGAATTTGTCTAATGTGAGCAAAAAGATATTTGACACCTATGAAAAGGAGATGAAAAAAAGAAAAATAGTTATTTATTCTTAAAGTTTCACAAACTATGTCGTTTTTAACACTCTTTTATAAACTTCACTTGTATGTAATGGAATCTTTGAACTCAATTTTTACCCACTTTAAAAGGTCATATTTATTCGAAATTTTGCTCACTTGTCCAAGACCGATGACAATACAATAATTTAAGAATTTTGTTCCATTGTCCTGATCAGGGTCATCAGGATAAACAATTTCCCATTTTCAGATCCCATCTCGCATCTGGCGACTAATTTCAGATCCCATTTTCAGATTTGGTGACTAATTCTAGATTGGGCGACTAAAAGATTAAGTTACAACTTAGTTCGTTAAACTATAAAAGGGTGTTTTTAGCGCGTTTTTCACGTAGTGGAACAAAAGTGCTATTGGGGCGCAAATTTCGTCTTCGTTCCATATTTTGTCGTACCTTTTTCTCAGCCAATAAGCAACCAATTGATCTCTGGTTCTCGGCATTTGGTCGCATTTGTGCCCTAGATGAGCCGAATCATATTTAAATTTTCCCATAGTTTTCCCGAATTTTCCTACAAATTTTCCTGAATTTCGCTAGTTTATAACAAAATTTTCTCAAATTTTACCAAGTAAATTTATTGTTTGCAAAAAGTTTTTTAAAAAAAAATCTACCTGCATTTTGGAGGAAATCTTCACAAAAAAGTTCAGAAAACAAGTATAAAAGGCTCTGATTTTACTTTTTTAAATTTAATTCATTTTTTAAACAGTAAAGTGATAAGATATACAGTGTGAAGCGAAAATAGTTTTTTTGAAAACTAAAAGTGATAAAGTGATAAGATATATAGTGGCTCAATAGTAGTACATTCAGAGGAGAGGTACAGTACACACACACACTACTTTCTGTTAGTAAAAAGTTCATTAGTTGCATTATTGTAAAATACAACATGTGAAAAACGCGCTAAAATTACTTGGTCATGCCAATGATTGATATCTTGTTAAGTTTATTTTTAAACTATAATTTATTTTTAAAATCATTTAAAAGGAGAAAATTATAACTTCAGTCTTGTAATTGAGTGCAGTTGCTGAGTGATCGCGGGGACGCGAATTATAGCTGGTGTTGTTTTGGTCGAGTTATGGGTTCAAGTCAGCTTAAGATCAGCCACATAGAGGAGTTGGTTTGGAGAGGAAGGGACCTGATTAGGTATCGTTCTGGTCATGTGACCGACGTTCAAACTGTTCAAAGAAACAAGATCCATAACCGATATTTTTTGTATTGTTTCTATGTGGGACTAATAAGCAATCAATCATTGTTATAACTAATTTTAGTTTTCACAAAATATTCATAGATAGTTAATTAACAATAATTTCTTTAGCATCTCAGAAGAATTGAAAGAATTAATTGTGAACTAATGCTTATAAAGAAAATTACTCATCATTATTAAGCACCGATCTGTCGAGTAAAATATCAATGTCAATAAAACCTGAAGCTTAAACATAAGAAGAACGAAAATTCTCAATCTATGCAGATTAGACTGAATTCAAATAAAAACTAAATATCTGTATTTTTTATATAAATTTTTGAAAGCTGCAAGCAACATCTTAACTCCAAAGGTTGATAAACTTAAATTTAACTAATTTAAATAAACGTTTTTTTAAAATATTTGTAAAGGAGGGACACAGATTTTATTATACAGGACTAATTTAAAATAAGCAATGCACAACTAGCTCATTGTTAGAAATCAACAAATTTTTTTAAAAATCTGGGGAAATATTACTTACTGAAAGCTATGGAGTTATAATACGAATTTTAGCTTAAATTAGAGATAAACACATTTCCATTAAACATTGATTTACATTTAATGCGACTTATATTTTCTTAAAACAACATTTGTTTTTATTGAGCATCAGGATTGACAAGTTTAATCAATGTTCAACATTTTACTTGTGGAATAACAATAGATTTCTTGAATTAACATTGCACTAGGCATATGTATATAAGAATTAATAATGCAATGGATTATAGCTCTGAACTTCGTAATGCTCAGCTACAGCCTTACCATGTTGAGTGCCATCTTTTTTAAGACACCCATGTTATTAGTACTTACTTCATTTGCCACGTTGACAAGATGTAACGAAAATTTGAGGGCATCATACAAATATGTGTCATATATTAATGTATATCATATTAAGAGGATTAAAACAAATTTCCTCCTTATCAGCCAAGCTTCTGCACCACGTTATTTGAGAGCTTTGAAGATGAATTTAATAAAAATTTGTGGTACTTACGTATTATCGCAACTTATTGGCGACATTATATGAAGCGAAGCACATGGAAGCGCGTACTACACATAGGAAATTGCGGTTGCCAACTTGGTGAATTACTAATAGAGTTGGCAGTTGTTGCGATAATACACCTAAGTACCAGATTGTTTTGAGTTCCCATTTCTACACAATGGCCTTTTCAAGAATTAGTACCAAAGCTCTAGACTCGATATAAGCCAGGCCTCGAATTTCAGGACTGCAAATACCGGTACTTACGTATTATCGCAACAATGCCAACGTTCAAAATAGCTCGCCAAGTTAGCAGCCCTGATTTCGCAAGTGCCGTACGCACTGAATCGGCAACCATATGCTTAGTTTCATATAATGTCGCCAATAGGTTGCGATAATATGTAAGTATACCCAAATACCATGCTGTTCCAATTCTTGAAACGAAATTAAAATTGACTTAAATTTATTATTAGCCACCAAGGTAGTTATCGTTTTTGCTACCAATAACCGTCAGCTGATTCAGATTTTTTAAAAAAATTTGTTGTTACTATTCACGTCTGTTTTCATCAGTAATGAACTTATTTTTAAAAATGTCAATGAAAGTTTTTGTAATGTTTTATAGAATGAAATATTTTTTAGAACACAGTTCCTTGGTAACTAGCTTCCTTGGTGAATTACTCTTTGTAAAACTTTGAAAAAGGATAGTTAAATATACGTTTCAACAATTTCTTACCAACAGAAATTTTACCGTTACTTAATTTTTTTTGTTTGTTTGCAATCTGCTTTTAATTCACTATTCAAACATAATTAACTTGTTTATTTCATTTCATTTTATTTATTCATTTTGTTAAAAGATGCAATTGGTTCAGTGGTTCAATGTTTTCTAAAAGCCTGATTAAAATCCAAAAGTTTTTCTGACATTAACATCATAGTAATCGTTAAGCACATGCAGTGAAGAAGATGAAAAAACATACATGCAGTTCACGGTTAAAACAGAAAGCTTAGTTTGCACATACGAAAAAAATCTCAAGTAGCTCTGTATAAGACATAATATCTGAGTACCATCTAGGATACCAGATGTATGGGAAAAAAATTGCCCGATTCTTGAACAAAAAATAGATCGATAGTTATTAAGAGTCAATTCGTTTCACTTCGTGGAAACGTGGCAGCATCTGACGGTGTTTCAGGAGTTAACAGATTTTAATACTAGATTTCGTTCAGACGAAATTTGGTTTTAAGTGAAATCAAATTAAAGGGGATTCGGTTTGGTTTAATATTTTTTCTGTATTGAGACTGTATTTTTCTTTTCATTTATCTACAATCTGAAGCAGAACACGTCATGTGTAACAATTTCTAAGTTAATAAATATTTAATTGCACTTTTCTGCAACAATTGGCATATCTCAAGGAGGAAAATTCGAATCTTTAAAAAGAAATAATTATTTGGTTAATTTTGCAAAATAACTTTTATGCTTAAAATTTCATTAAACAAATTAATTTTCTATATAAATACCGAAATATTTACATAATGATAAAATAATATAACACATAAATAATTAAATAATTGAAAGTATGAAATATAGTTAAATTGTTAAAATAAGAAATTTTATATAAGAATTAATAAAACTACAATTTGCAAAATTATCGTACATTTTAAAAAAGAGCTACCTACATGAAAGCTTTTTAAATATCTTTACAGATAAAAATGAATATATTTTATTCCACAGGTTTTTTTTTGCTACACATATTAACAATTCAATCGTTTACAGGATTTTATTACAACATTTTTAAATTTATCACGAAACGATGAATTGCAAGTTTGAATATAAATAGAGAATTAACAAGGGTTTCCTTGTACGATTGTTCTTTGTTCTCGCTTATGGTAATTTGTTTAGAAAAGCCAAAGAAAGAAGATGTTGAATACAAATATATGTGAAATATTATAATAAATGACAAACAACAATGATATTTAGGTTAATTTGAATATTTTTATTGTACATTGTGTATTGTGCTCATTTTTATGTGCAGTTTGCAGGTCTTTCATTTTTATTTTTTATTTTTGTATTTAATCAGATGATTTAGAAGTCTTTTTAGAGATTTGTCGTTCAGGGAATTCTAAATATTCTTACGTTATGAATTTTCTTTCAAATGATTTGTTGACACTAGAAATATTTCAGACGTGATTAAAAATATTAATGATGGAAATTAATGACGTGAAAAAAGCATTATTTAAAACTGGCAAGCAATAGGAAGTATTACAGATTCTGTCTCAACCACAATTCAACGGGAAAAATAATTATTCAATTTAATAATTCTCACAATTACTTCTCTTGTATGAAACAAAAATAATTTTGTTTTGAAGAAAAATTATATTGGAGAATATAATTGTGTGAACAAATTTCGCCGTTTTCTTGTGTAACTTCAGGAAATACAGCTAAAATTAAATAATGCAATTAAAAATTTATAAGCAAAAAAATTTCCGTTGCTTTCATAAACCAATTCTTGCGTTTCCTAATACCGATAGAGAAATATACTTCCCTATTATTTCGTCAGCATATTAGCTTCATCCGTAACTTTTAAAAAGTTTTAAAAATTAATTTAAATACAGCTAAAATTAAATAATGCAATTAAAAATTTATAAGCAAAAAAATTTCTGTTGCCTTCATAAACCAATTCTTGCGTTTCCTAATACGATAGAGAAATGTACTTCCCTATTATTTCGTCAGCATATTAGCTTCATTCGTAACTTTTCCTTGTCTTTTGTTGTAGGAATATTAATTTCTTCCAAAAATGCTCCCTTCGAATTTTTCGTTCTTTTTTGAGTGTCTTCTTTAAGGTATCCGATTACCCTGAAATTGTGAATTTCACCAAAAATTGAAAAAAAAATTTATGATTTTATTTTATGAATCATTTTATTAGCTTTATAAAAATTCTAAGTTTATTATTTTCCGTTAACTAGAATAAAAACTACAAGTGTTTTAGTATAATTAATGCCATTACTTTAAGCAAGATGTCATACTTTAAAAAACGCATTTTACTCGAAATGTGTTCTTTTGAAAATGCTCAAACGGGGACAGCAATCGATCAAAAAGTTTTGAAAATAATTACCTGAAATTTTTTGAGTTTGTTCTGTATAATTGTTGCAATGTTTTTACCTTCAGATTTATCAATCACTGTTTTATTACAAAATTTACAGTCCTTTATGTGAATGTAATCACTGTTCTTTTAAGCAATTTCATATAGTATACTTCAATCGATTATCTTTTACTTTATTTTTGTAAACGTTCAATATATATTTTTTTTTTTTTTTTTTTTTTTTTTTTTTTTTTTTTTTTTTTTTTTTTTTCATATATATAGCTTAAGATAAACTGCTCCAGTTTTTGTAAAAATTAAAATATCTCTTATTCTGAAGGTCATTAAAAATGAATAACACAGCAATACATCAGAATCGAAAAATTGAAAATTTGTTCATAGACTTTTGGTGCAGAATGGGCCGCGTTTATGTTATTTTTTGAAAAAAAAATTTTTTACCCTTTTTTTTCCATTTTAGTAATAATAATTTCTTTTTCTGTTCTTAATTTTTGCATATTTTTCTTAAAATGTACTAAATAAATATATAAACTATAAAAATATATCCTTATCTCCATTTTTTTAAAAAAAATTTACGCAAGTAGTCGCATACCTTAAGATTAATTTGATATTAATATTCTTATTTATAGTTCGGATTCAACAAAACCCATCAAATGAACAAGCACGAGCGTGTCTTAATAAAGAATTTTTTTCATTTTATTAGTTATATACATAATTAGATGGTGCATACAATACATATGTTTATTATAGTATAACTATTTTGTCGAAATACAGTTAAGATCATCGTTATTGATCACATTTGCACGTTAATACATAATTAAATTTGTTATTCTATTTTGCAACTAAACCTCGTTGTGTTTGTATTTTACTTTATCGGATTCACTCCCAGCTATTCTGATGTTCTTAATGTTAATGAATATATTTTTCTTGTTTTAAAATGATTTTAATCTACAGAAATGTATTATAAGGAAATAGTCGTAATTCAAGCGAGAAACATATGAAAAAAACAATAAAGTTATACATTTGTTATACTCATTCTAAAGGCGTCTATTCAGAATTACACCATGAGTAACGTTAAAAAATTTTGAAATAAATAAATAGGAATTTTTGATTGTATACTAATCTAGTATTACCGAAAGAAAAACATCTGTTTGCTTATTTGCGAATTACAGTCAAACCTCTATTTTGCAAATTTTTCTACTTTCTAAACTTTTTCCTGGAACCAAGACAATTTTGTGATTTTCTTTGCAATATAACCTCCAAACTGTGAAGCGCATTTTCTGCGTAACAAACTTTTTCTTTCGTGATTCGATTATTTTTCTCCATATTTAAAAAAATATTTCTAAAATTTTCAAACTATTTTTCCTTTTAACACATTTTACGGTGATCAGTGGCCTTGAACTGATTTTGCGAGGTGCCTAACTTGCCTAAAGCAATAAAATTGCCATAATTTTTCAAATAAAAATTCTAATAAAATTAACAGATTTTATCAGTAATTTTAATTAAAGAGACGCTCTTGGTAATGTATGATTTTAATTACTTGTTGGGGCCGTGGGTAGCCTAGTGGTTAGAGCGTAGGACTCCAGTGAGTGAGTGAGTGAATATTAACGTCCCAAGGTTCAGCTACACGAGGTCTTTTTGGGGACGGTCCGCGTAATTTTGAACCATGGTCAAGTGACGCGGACGACACCTGAGCTGGCGCCCTCCTTCTCTCTTAACTACCACACTACACCAACGGGAGGACGTTTGAGCTCTCGACAGATTTTACGTGCATCGCTCCCCTACACAGCGGGTCTTCAGTGGTACTGGGATCGAACTCATGACATGCTAGCCACAATGCCTAGACCACTTGGCTACCGCGGCCACCGTAGGACTCCAGACCGGAAGGCATGGGTTCGATGCCCAATGCCACCAAATACCCACCAAGTACACACGGAGTACGTACGTGCTCGTTAAATCAGTGGGTCCGAAAGTCTTGTGAGCGGTGGTAGCAGAAACTCCGGGTGCAAGGGGCTAGAGAATATTTCCATGCCTAAATTGTGGAGGTAGAGATAGGCGGTGTCGCCATCTGTCGTGTAGAAGTTCAACCTGTCTCAGACCCTGGTAACTGTCATTCCTTCCCTACGGGAAGGACAAGAGAACAACAACAGTTACTGATTATAAAATAATGCATGTTTAAACTAACTTGTAGGCTTAGAAAAATGTGTCATTAAAACTCATTAATTTCGATTTAAAATTACATTTTAAAGTTGAAAGTGCAGTGTATTCCTGTGTGTGGGGGCAATATCCCCCCCTAGTTTTCCTTGAAGATTTCTTTTTTATGGGTAAGCTATATAAAATAGATATTAATTTATGAAAAAGGTATGAATAATTATTTCTTTAATGTGTAATGTTTATGAATTTGAAATTTGTTTACGGGGTTTCTAATGTATGTTTAAAGATGAATCTCTTTTTCACGAATTTTCCACATAAGGAACTTTTTTTCTGGATTTAGCGACTTTGTTAAATAGAGGCCCGACTACATTATTTTTTCGTCCAATTGATTGTTTATTAATGTTGCACTCAGAATCTGCACGAAGGCTGTTGATAATAAACTTCGTAATTTCGAGCCACTATTAAGAAATTAAGATTACATTTAAGCTGACTCTTCACTCTCCAGATTTTTCACTTTACACCAAAGTTAAGATTTAACGTGCATAAGCACCTCAAGATGACAAATTTTCAAAGGTACCAGAATTCGTAACTGGCGTGTTTTCTTTCAAATCTACGACTTGAGCGAAACAACGTACGCTATGAGTTCATGATTATGATCACTTGTTTACCTCAGTCATATTATTTTTTTTTCTAGAAGGAATATGATTACAGAAATTAATTAAAAAAGTTTCAGATCGAATGATGCAACGATTCTGGGTGTTAAAACTCTAAACTGTTAATCAAATCAAAAACATTTCTTTATTGCAGGTGTTTCTTTTATATTTAATTATCTTTCATGCTTCCAAAAAAATTCGGAAGCATTTTAATATACATGAATATACAATCCTAAATCGTCATTTTCAAGAATATTTAAAACTCACAATTTATTCAATGAATCTATAGATGACAAATTAAACAAGTGTTTTGGAGAATGATACTAAGACATGTCACGTGTGTTATTTTTCCTGTAGCAGGTCCTTGTGGGAAGTCTTCGCATTCCAGCATGTATTCAAAAAATAAAATTGTGGCAACCCAAGAAGATGTGCCCAGGGTTACCAAATTAGCGAAGAATACGATATCGCCTAGGAAACATTGAGAAGGATATAAGATAAATCTCTGTACAAATTATCATGAAGCTTGTAAAGGACTTTCGTTACAAAGGTTGAGTCAGTTTAGATGAGAGTTCAGTCACGTGTGTTGACTGCGATAAAAGAGAGAGAGAGAGAGACTAAAACCTCCTGCTATTGAAATTGTGTGAGTTTGAGAGCTTTTTTCTAATATCTAGTGCGATTTGCTCTATTGTAAATAATCTGTTATAATATTTTCTAATGTATATACATAAATTTATCTTCATGTAGTCATCTGTTTGTCCCTGTTTAATAATAAATCTGTTATTGTTCAAATTATTGGAGTTGTAGGCTGCTTTTCTCCCACGAAAATTTAGAACAATATGTTCAAGGTTTATTATTTAGATATCCGACAACCCAAAAATTGTGAATTTTGCCAAAAAATTGATAATTTTTTTTTTTATGATTTTATTTTATAAGCCATTTTATTAGCTTTATAAAAATACGAAGTTTATTATTTTCCGTTCACTGGAACAAAGTGTTTTAGTAAAAGCAGATGCCATTACTTTAAGCAAGATATGTTATACTTTAAAACGCCTTTTTCTCGAAATGTGTGTTTTTTTTTAAAGGCTCCAACGAGAACAGCGATTACTAAAAAAGTTTTGAAAATAATTAACTGAAATTTTTTGTGTATGTTCTGTATAATAATGGAAGTGTTTTAACGTTCAGATTTATCAATCACTGTTTTATTACAAAATTTACACTCTTTTATATGAATATAATCACTGTTTTTTTAAGCAATTTCATGTAATACTAGGATTGACTGCTCTAGTTTTTGTAAAAATTAAAATATTCCTTATCCTGAAGATCATTTCAGGAATGAATAACATATAGCAACACATCAGAATTGAAAAACTGAAAATTTGTTCATAAACTTTTGGTACAGAATGAGCCGCGTTTAAGTTATTTTTTGTAAATTTTTACCCATTTATTCCCAATTTAGTAGTAATAATTTTTTTTTCTCTTTTTAATTTTAGCATATTTTTCTTAAAATGTACTAAGGAAATCTAAATACAACAAAAAAATCCCCGTATCTCCATTTAAAAAAAAATGTTGTCGCGAGTAGTCAGATACCTTAAATATTATTTTACTTTTTACTTTTATATGCTTTTGTTTTTAATTCTGAGAAATTTGATTTTTGAGTATTTTTCATACACGTGGTTTTAAGCCGTTTGATAAATTAAGCTGATATATACTGATGCATTTTTGATGCTAAATTCATTCGTAATGTTTTTTTTATTTAAAAAAAAAATTAGAAATATCTCATGATTTATTACAAATAATTTAGTCTCATTTCTTTTCAAAAGCCTTATCATTTTGTTGAAATTTTTGTAAACTAAATGTGAAGGGTATTATAATACTCAATTATAATAATAAACAACATCATTAATAGCCTAGGCTACCCTAGGTAGCCTAGTGGTTAGAGCATAGGACTCCAGACCGGAAGTCCTGGGTTCGATGCCCAATGCCACCAAATACCCTCCTAGTACACATGAGTACGTGCTCGTTAAATCAGTGGGTCCGAAAGTCTTGTGAGTGGTCGTAACAGAAACCACGGGTGCAGGGGGCTAGAGAACATTTCCATGCCTAAATTGTGGAGGTGGAGATAGGTGGTGTCGCCATCTATCGTGTAGAAGTCCAACTTGTCTCAGACCCTGCCAACTTTCATTCCTTCCTTTCAGGAAGGACACGACAACAACAACAACTACTGGTTATAAAATAATGCATGTTTAAACTTACGTGTAGGCATTCGTAATATTTTTTTCAAAAAAAAAAGAACAAATATCTCATGGTTTATTACAAATAATTTATTCTCATTTCTTTTCAAATACCTTATCATTTTGTTGAAATTTTTGTAAACTAAATGTGAAGAGTACTATAATACTCAATTATAATAATAAACAATATCACTAATACCCAAGCATTGCCCTTAAAATCATGTTATCTATAACTTTAATAAAAATAATTTGAGTAATTTTAATTAATGCTTACAATAAAATAGTGCAAGATTACGTAACTTTGAAATAGTCTAACTTGCATATTACACAAACTAAATACAAAATAAAAATAATTCAAGAACAATGGACTCAAAATTCAAACAATTCACACAGTTTTTTACTTTATTTCTCTGAGGTAATCATTTAAAATAGTTTGAGTTGCAGACGTCGAGTTAGCTCATAAAAATATTTCCAGGCCGTTTTCTATTCAGACAAGCAGATTACAAGCTTACAACTGGTTACATTGTTATTCGTGTTTTTATTGCTTCATGTTCATGAGTTGTAGATAAAAGACAATAGACGCATTTGTGCGCTAAATAGAATTCTAGCAACTTGCACGAGACTTCATTGACAGCGTACCTTCATTCAGACAGTGTAAAATGGCAATGTCCTTTTTATAAACTAGATTTCATGTCACTTGAGTAAGACAACTTGAATGTCAGAGAATCTCATTAGATTTTCTCAATTATTTTATCTTCATCATTATAAATCTATAAAATAAGTATGTTGAAGAGCAGGCACCTGCTTTGATGTTATGATTTGAAAAGTTTTTTCACTTTGATTATTACAAAATTAATTCTACATTAGTTATAAGAAAACATTAAAAATTGGAGATATTTTATGTTATGCTGTCTGTTAAAATATCGTTTGGCAGATTAATTTAAAAATCGTTCTTGTGATCGTTCATACTGGTGAGAAATATATAATTATAACATTAGATACGTGTTTGAATATATAAATAGTTTGTGTACTACAACGTTTAAACAATAACTGTAACTGATTAAAAATAGAGTTTGTGAAAAAGAATACTTCTACAGTTCTAGTTTTTCTTTAAATTGGTAGTATTATTGTATGATCTATATATCTTGTTACACACACAGTAATGTTTATACAACCTCTGGCAATTTCGTTCTGTAACATTAACGTAAATGAAATATTAATGAAAGTTACCTTACCGTCCTTCGAAATAGTCACCTCCCATTACTATGAACCACTGAGATTTGCTATACATGTCCTGGAAACTTTGCAAGAAGCCTTCTTTTGGGAGGGAGTTCAAAAGCCTCGTTACGTTTCGTTGGATGTTAGGAATATCGTCAATATCGATAACACGTTTTCCCCATCCCTAAATTCTGGGTAATGATTTGTCGCAGAGATTCACTGTTAATCTGCAGTTCATCAGCTTCCATGCGCACAGTTAATTGACGATCTTAAGTGATTAATTTCCTCACTTTTTCAATGTTTTCGTCACTGACATAGGTCGCCAGTCTTCCGGTGCGGGGGTTGTCAGAAACACTTTCCCTGCTTTTCGAAAACACAAGCGAACCACTCATACACACACTTTATGGATTGTGCTTGATCTTCATAAACACGTACCAGCACCGCATAAATTTTTTTTGGTGTCTTACCAAGCTTAAAAAAACAACTTTAAATTGATCTTTTGTTCGTTCATTTTCCTTTCCTCAGTTAAGAACCAACGCACTAAACTAGCACTTTGTAAAACAAGTCAAACACAAAGGAGTCTTAACTGAACATCGATGGGGGCAGATGGTCAATACCTACCACTACGCATGTGCAGCGTTTTGTTTCGCCAGTGTTGCCAGATCGGTCGTTCTGACTTCATTCACCGAACTTTATTGTTTGTCAAAGGTTGAAAATTAATTTAACTGCCATCTGAAATCTGCAACACTTATTAGGTGATAATGGATTCCTTTCACTCATTCAACAAGAAGTATTAGAAATGCATCTGGCTTCAAGATTTTGGTAAAGTTCATTTATTTACATGTTGAAACCGAATTAATAGAATTAAATAAAAACTTTATCATGAAAATGTGTTTTAAAATTTACCGGATTTTGTGAAAGTATGGTTTTTTTAAATACATAAAACGATTGCTGATGCTGACCGATCTGATGAAAGTATACAGATTAGTTGTCTGGAATAAAATGTAACTGTTTTCCTTTTCTCAAACCTTTTGATTCACAATTATATAAATAAAACGAATAAAAATTAAATACTTTTGATTCACCCAATACATGCTTTATTCTAATTTATACAAAAATAGGAATTTAAAGAACACCGAAAAATGATATTAAAAAAAAAAAAAACGTTTCAGAATTTTTTAAAAAAACATTTTGAATTATTTTTTTAGTAATATAAATGTTTTAAGGTTTTTTTAAAAACATTTTAATGACAATCGGACTTCCATTTTACGAGCTCCTATTTTGCGAATCTCTCTAATTTACGAACTTTTCCTGGAACCAAGAATATAAAGTATATTAAAAATGCATCTTTATTTAACGAATTTTCTACATAACGCGAACTATTTTCCGGGGTTTAGCGACTTCTTTAAATGGCGATCCGATTTACTTCATTTTCAATAAATTAGTTTTTGATGTGTTTATAAGAAAAAATGCATCAAACAGCTTTGATGTTTTTGTGAATTTCATTCGATTAAAACTAAAAAAACCCAGAACGATTAAAAATCTTATTTTTTTTAAAAAAAATAATCAAAAAGCTGTTTTTCTAAATCTGGAGAAAAATGATGGACAAAAGTTTTAAAATGAGAAAATACTAATTTAGAGGAAAAGCTTACAACAAATTATATATGTGTGAACTTCATATTAGAAGAATTGTAATCTAATTTTGCAAATACAAATTTGAAAGTGCTTAGAAAGAGGTAAAAGAGCAATAACATTTTTAAACACATTATTTCTTGTTAAAAACTTTTAAAATCAAAATTTGTAAAGACATTTATAAAAAAAATTTAGAGAAATCCTGGTATATTATTAGATAATTCATTATGCATTTAGGTTTCATCTGCTTATTATAAAGAGAGATGACAAGAAGAGTTACAAATTAACTTTATTAAATTTTTCCCCTCTGGGAAAAATAGTAGATTGGCTGGTGGCACCCATTGCTTGTTGCGCCTTACAAGACATCTCTTTCGCAAATTAGGTTGAGCGATCAGATTAATTTTATAGATCAAAGCCTTATTTATTAATTACACAAATGGGACATAGAGTTACTCTTGGACATTCATTTATTGGAAAAAACTGTATTTATGTATCCAAAGGATGTAATTAGAACAGAGGTTTGTGTGTGTTCCAATTTTCCTTCCTTTCTAAAATCTTTGGCCACTTCGTTCTTCTTTTTTGCTCAAGTGAAGGTTGTTGTCAAAAAAATTGACTTCAGGGCGTTGTAGTTAGGAACAAGTTTTTATCGATAGCAGAAATTTTTCTGTCGTTTCTTTTTTAAGGGTCAAAATGCTATTGGATCAAAGAAGGTTGTTCACCTGAATTCGTTCTTATATTGTTCGTGCCATATGGAATTCCTTTTATAGATGATGAGTAATTTATTTGGAATTTGGCATGATTTCACTAACTCATTTTTTTCTCAATATATTTTATTTAACGAATTGATAAAAAAAAAGTAGACAATTTTTTGAAAAGAGTTTCTAGAAAGTGACATCTTCACACGATATTTCTTCAAGATAATCTAAGTCATATTTTGAAGAAAGTTATTTTGGATTACCTGTTCAAGTTACTTATACAATCGGACCTCTTTTTTACAAAGTCACTATAAATCCCGAAAAAGTTAGTTACGTGGAAATTTTGTTATATAGAGAGTCGCTTTTCGATTTGCTTTATCAACCACAAAAAGCAAATTTTAAATTCATAAGCAGTATATGTTGTTAAAAAAGTAATTATTCTCTCTCTCTCTCACCACACCTTTTTTTCGTAAATTATTATCTATTTATTTTATATATCTTATTCATAAAAAGAAATCTACAAGGAAAACAAGAAGAAAAAAGAGAAATGACTCTCAATACACAGCATTTTCAACTTTAAAAAGTAATTTTATATAAAAGTTGATGAATTTTAATGGTATTTTCTAATTTGAAGCCTACAAGTAATTATAAACATTCATCATTTTATAACCAGTAATTTTAAGCAAACATTACCTCATGCGTGCTTAAATTTAATTGCTGATAAAGCCTGTAAATTTTATTTGAGTTTTTTTTTGTTTTGTTGACGAAACGTACAGAATTATGGCTCATGGTGTGTTAGGCACCTGGTAAAACCAGTTCAAGGCAAGTGATTATCGTAAAATATGTTAAAAGAAAGAATTATTTGAAACATCCAGAAATATTTAAAAAATATAGAGAGAAAAAAATTCTATTTACAAAAAAAAAATTTTCAGTATATAGAAAAAATACTTCGCTCTTTGGAGGTTATTTTACAAAGAAAATCGTGAAATGTGTGTGTTCTTGGTTCTAGGAAAAAGTTCGTAAAGTAAAGAATAGTAAAATGGAGGTCCGACTGTACATGTTTGTGTGATAGTTTTATGTAAATCGTGTGAAGACTGACCTTTTTTTAAAAAAAATATATTTGTATTTTAGTGCACAAAACTTTGAAGTTGTGTTACTGTAATTTCTGGTCAAAAAATTGTCCTATTATTTTATATGTCCATTTTTGTGTTTCCAAAATAAGGAAAAAAGACAATTTAAAATTTTTGTAATGAACTGTACACACATTATATATATTTTGCTTTTTTTTGTTCATTGACTTTTTTAGCAGAATACAATTCTCAATTTCGAGATTATATTTTTCATTTGAAACTAAATCATTGTTGTTTTGTTGAAATATATATAGATAAACAGTTATAAGAAAGTTTTTAAGACAAACAAATTTTTATTATTAAAAAACATGCATTTCCCTTTTCGCATACCTTATCTTTTGTTTTCGTCTCTACATGGCAATACATTTTTGTAACTTAAGCACACTCTCTCTCTGAATAAGTTTTCCAAAATATTTAAATTTAAAATTTTATATAATTTGTTTCAAAATCCGTGGGGTGGACAGATGAACCGTATCTGTCTTGCGTGACATTATTTGCCCTTTTTTTTTTGTCTAAGTGCAACCATTATGAGTTACCTCATTTTTTATGCTTTTCATATAGTCAGTAATCTTATGATTTATTATACTTACTCTTACAAGAGTACTGGTATTTTTAGAAAGCTATTCTATCCTTTCCAAAATGCTTTATAAAATTTGCGCAGCATAAATGTATTTTATTCGACTTCCGATTAATGAGTAAAATTTCTCTTTGTTCTCAGAACTCTACTAATGGTGCAGAGTCACTATTTTTTTTCACCTAAAGTTGTAACTAAAAGCTCCAGCAATCCTTTGAACATAGTAAAAAAAGTGTCCTATTTTCCTTCAAGGATCCCATGCTCCTAATCAGTCGACCGCAGATCCCCTTAAGGGGGCCTCCTGACTACCCCCGCTTTTCATTAATTTTACCTGATGCTTACGTTCGCTGGGAAGCTTAAACACAATAGGGTACGGTAGAGTTTTCCCGCATTATCGTGATTAGAGTCCGTTACCTCCCATGTTGCTCCCCCCCCCCTCTTCTCAGTCACCCGAAGGTCATTTTGAAATTTAGGTCATTGCTACTCAAATTAATTTTTGTGTGAAGTACACTGTTGCGAAATCCTAGATAATAGCTTTTAATTTTTAGTAGTTTTTTTTATTACAGGATTTTTGTATCTTTTTTGTGATAAACAATCAAGATATCAACCGATCAAGAATAACAATCAATTAAATGTTTTTGCGGTTTGATGACAAAATTATATCTAAGTAATAAGTGCAGTTGTGCATTTCAAATGATGGTTTTGTTTTGGTTCTCATGACGTATTTCGATGTAAGCAGGATGTGAACATCAAACAACTGCGTATGTGAAAAGAATTTTCCGTGTTGCGATGAAGTTGTTTAAACAGTTGAAACATTATATCAAGCGAGCATTGTGATCTCTACTAAAATTCAGTACATTTTAAGAATTTCGACGAATCTTTTGAAAAGATTTGTTATGAGACAAAATTATGATGAAAGTATAAGTGTGAGAAACAAATATGATACTAAATAAGATAAGATGCAAGAAATAAATTGAGAAATTCTCGTTTTACTAAATACAAAAAGTTGAAAAATATTCTAGTATTTGAAACAGAAGATACAATACTTTTACGTAAGTTTTTTCCCAGTAATCATTCAGATGGGATAACTTTTTTAATTAAGAAAAAATAATTATTACATAAAAAACTCAAAATTGAACTTTCATGAAATATTAAGAAAAAAAATTTAAAAAAAGGAAGAACATTAATTCAATTTCTTATCTATGATTTTTTTTGCATAGCTATAATTTTCTTTCCCCCTAATAAGTCACTTATTATGGATGTAGTAGCTGAGTAATCATAGTCGAGAAATCGTGGCCGACGTTGCTTTCGTTGCATAATGCAGCGTTTCTCAAACTGTGCGAAATTAATTATATATAAGAAATTTTTTCTGAATTAATGAAGTATTAATTTTTTTCTGGATCAATGAAAAATTAATTGTATTCTGCATTAATGAAGGAAAATCAAATTCAGTTAAAAAAATATTCTAGAAATATTAATCTAAATTAAGAATTTTTTAAATGTTATCTAATCTTCCATTTAAATAGCTAGAATGTGTTCACGGTTTAATAAATAATTAGTAATATAAAGTTTATAACCATATTATAACATTTAATTATTAAAATATGTTACTGATTGGACATTTCAGTTATTTAAGCATTACATTGTTACAATTTAAGTAATTTTATTAGATTAACTTTAATTAAAAATTATTGTAAAAATTTATAACATTATAATTAAATATTTTTATTGTTACAATAATGAGCTGTTAAAATCCCTAAAGCACATAAATAATTGCTTTTATTGTAACAGATTATATAAAAATGCAATATAAATATATTTCAGAACTTTCTTTGATTCAAAAAAATTGTGGTACAAAAAGAATTTTAAGTTTTAAATTATTTTTAATCTATTGAGACATTAAATAATTCTAGAGATATAATAGTGTTTTGTAAAGAAACCGTACAAATTTCTATATATAAAATGTTTTAGTTTTCTTAACATTCAGCTAGAAGTCCAAATACATTTGAATTTTCTAGTAATTAACTTAAAACAAACTTTGTTAATGGTATATAAATATACATTTTATATTGTTTTGTTTATTAATTTAGTTTTATTCTATTTTAATTATTTCACTTTCAAAACTGATTAAAAATGAGCTAAAATTAAGTATTAAATTAAAAAATGAAAAGCTTTTTACAGCTTATTTCATTTACTTTAAAAAAGGAACAGTAAAATCCAGGGTACTTAAATCAGTCATTGATGGCGAGGACCTTTCTCTGAACTGAAACTTTCTTTCCTAATTAACATTTTTTCGTTGCATATAATTAGATCTCTATCTCTTGAATCACTCATCAGCTCATTAATCGATGAAAGCAAACTAGTGTACCCGTTTATTGTCTCTTTGATTTTGGCAACAGCAAATAATGGTTATTTGGTCACTTGAAGGCTCACGAGTCATTAACAGGGGGAAAAAAACAACAGTAAAAAATAAAAGCACTTACATTTTTTTTCCGCTGAAGTGTCCCAGATTTGATATAACAGGGGTTAAAAGGGGATTCTGAGATTTAGTTCATTAGACCATTTTCGTTTGATAAAAGGAAGGAACTTTGAGGAAGAAGATTCAGTCCTTGAGGCTTTAATTCCGACATGGAGCGTGATGGCCTCAAGTTCTTTTTGATACATGGGAGCATTCTTCAGCTGTAATTTACCGTTCTCAAGAAATTCTCATTAATTTTTCCAAGTGATCTCTGTGTTCCTGGTTTACAATAATAAACGGAGTCATTCTAAAACCCTAATTGAATGTTTTTATTTAGAAGAGACCTATTTCAAAGAGGATCTGAATTACGCCTACATTTATAAGTAAATAAACAGGTACTAGCTGCATAAACATAAGGGAATGCTTGAATCGTCGAAATAGATTCTATTGTGTGTGTGTGTGTCGGTAGCAGATATTCATTAGAATTCTTTAGTGACTTAAAAAGTAAGGTATCAAAATTTAAAAAACCATATTGAGACCTTTTTGAGTTTCTTAAAGAGCCTTTTAATTAACATAAATTACGATGTCGTTTTATTTTTATATCATCACGCGAGGATCCATTTATAAAACCTTCGTGTGAAGTATGAGTACAAACTCATTGTTGAGAGTTATACGTTTAAATAAAATCAATGTGTTAAAATATATATATATATACATTTCACGTCTTTAAACACATTTTTTAAATGATTGATTAAATTGAGTACGATTTGAAGCAACAAGGAATGTTATTTCCAAATGTATTTCAAGTTATAATTTCTATCGAAGTGTTGTTGTTATAGTCGTGTCCTTCCCGAAGGGAAGGAATGAAAGTTGCCAGAGCCTGAGACACAGGTTGGATTTCTACACGACAGATGGCGACACAACCTACATCCCCCTCCACAATTTAGGCATAGAACTGGAAGGGAGGGAAATACTCGAGCATCCGTGGTTTCTACTGCGACCACCCACAAGACTTTCGGACCCACTGATTTAACGAGCACGTACTCCGTGTGTACTTGGAGGGTATTTGGCGGCATAGGACATCGAACCCAGGCCTTCCGGTCTGGAGTCAGATGTTCTAACCACTAGGCTACCCCGGCCCTTATCGAAGTGTTTATGCAACAATAAATTGTGGCCGTGGTAGCCTAGTGATCAGGGTCATAAGCTTGTGGACGGTATGTCATGAGTTCGAGCCCTAGTGCTATTGAAGACCCACCATTCAGAGGGGTGGATGCAAAATAAACTTATCGTGGCTCAAAATCCTCCCCTTTGGCTTGTGGAAGTTTGGAAAATTGGGTATCAGTTCATTTGTCGTTCTTGCCAATTGACTGTGGTTCAAAATTACGAGGTCCGTCGCCAATAGTCTTCGTGCTGCTTCAAATTGTGGCGCTAATTAAAATCAAATCTCAAATGTATTTATATTTATGTTTGACTCCCTCTCTTTCTTGAACCTCTTTTTTAAATCTAATACAGATATGCTTTCAAACAATTGTAAAAGTGTATATAAAACACAAAAATTCAAAAAATATTCTTCTTATATGACAATTACCACTTTAACAATTGTAATGTCTTTTGTATTTGAGTAAATTATTCAATATAAAAGAATCCTATGAATATTGTTTAAATATAAAAGTATGGAATCAAATCAATTTAAAGTTTACTGATCAATGTAGCCTCTAAAATTTTATTGAAAGTGATTCAAATCTTCTTTTACTTAATTGTAATTAACTTAGTCCTCGTTTATCTACCATGATGACCTTTATGGTCATTTTTCATTTTATATTATAGCCTTCTTTATCCAAACAATATTTTACTACTGCTTTTTATTTGTGATTTACACTTTGTTTAACTATTTTCTCTTTTGGATTTGTATCACTCTTACAAAAGAAAATATTGCTAAAATGAAAAAAAATTCCCACAATTATATTTCTAAAACACAGTTTTAATCGAAACCTTTCCTATTTAATTGAAACTTCCCATTTCTTATAAATATTTACTGCTTCAGTAGATGGTAGTTTTTACCGTGGATCGGTTATATTTATTGAATTGCATAACATTTCGTGACTATAAATTCGCTTCTTTTATGACATCTTAGTAATGGCAACGTATTACTTTTAAGATCTTCACTTTAGATACACTTTTATACGCCGTTTTAATAGCTTTACTCATTCTACAGCTATCATTTCTTTGAATTCTTTATTAAGCATAATTTTTTATGCATTTCTTCTATAATATTATGATATTTTTCAAACTTTCATTTGGTTAATTTCTCATTCATTTATTCTCAAATTTTACTAATTGTACTGTTTTATTTTTGGACATTTCCATATTAACCTACCGAGTCGAAGAACGGAAAATGTTATGGCTAAGTTCAGTTCTTATTTTCTGTTCTTTTTAGCATTTCTATTTTATTTTGCATACTTTTTTGTTTTGAATAAATTTTTAAATTGATTTGTTTACTTTCATTCTATTTATAATATATATATATACATACACTGGTGTGCAAAAATTAAGGACGAGACGGTTTTTTCAATATAACTTTGTACAAAAGCATTCCAAATCAACACATTTAATACCGTAAGATCCCCAATACGTAAGGACATGAGTAATGTAAGCAACACTTACTAAAAGAGAAATCAGAGGGATAAAAAGAAGCTTTATTGAAAAAGTAGCATGGAGCGCAATGCAACTGAAGGCCGAAACATCCCTGTGATGGGTGTTCAGTAAGAAATATCCGGTCTTTAGTAGGGGATATGATCTCCCCTGACTGCTAGGCAGGTTTCACAGCGTCTGCCCATGCTGAGAATGAGGGTGTCAATGAGTTGTTGAGGCATTGCTGCCCATTCGTCTTGCAGCGCCAATCGAAGCTCCGGAATCGTTACTGGTGGTAAAGTACGAGCTGCCAAGCGTCTGCCTAGAAAATCCCATACATGCTCGATGGATTGAGATCCGGAGATCGTGCCGGCCAATCCATACGTTCAATATCCTCACTCTCTAAGAGCTGTTCGGCAGCTACTGTGCGATGACATGGTGCATTGTCGTCCATGAAAAGGAACTGCGGACCCATAGCGCCTCTAAAAAGACGCACATATGGAAGAAGAATCTCGTTACAATAACGGGTCCCGTTGACTGAACCTGCGTCGAAGATGTGAAGGTCTGTACGACTACCAAGCATGATGCCTCCCCAAACGAGAACACCGCCACCTCCATACCTGTCCCTTTCAATGATGTCCGAGGGATGATTGCGGCCTCCCCGCTCTCTCCAGATGAGTATGCGATGAGAATCGCTACTCAGACTAAATCTGCTCTCATCTGTAAAGAGTACTCGTCCCCATTCATTTTCTCTCCAATTCCGGTATTCCCGGCACCACAGAGAACGCCTTCTCCGATGGGCAGGCGTTAGAGGTACACACCGTACAGGGCGTCGTGCAAACAGACCACCACCGTGCAGTCTTCTGGCCACGGTAAAACACGATATCGGTCGTCCAGTCGCCTGTGTCGTGTGTCTAGCGATTTCTCCCGCTGTCTGCCGCCTGTTTCTTCTGGCCTGTAAGGCAATATACCGGTCATCTGCGGGTGTGGTTCCTCGTGGACGACCACTACTGAACCCCGGATAGCTGTTCCTGTAGTTTGAAATTGTCTCCAAAGTCGTGAAACGATGCTGTGAGCAATTCCGAACTCTGCAGCCACACTTGTCACACTGCGACCTTCCTCCAACTTCCCAATGATTCGACCTCGGGTAAAAGCATCCAGATATCGTCTAACAGATTGATTATTCGCCATTTCTCGCTGAGGCAGCAACTCGGTGTGATTTTAACTGCTATACGGTGTGCAATCTCTTTGCCAGAAATACTAATCTTACACCGACAACATGCTTTACTACTCAGAAACTCCCCCATTACGTCTACCTGCATATCTGCGCATGTGCTACCGTACATCACCTCACTCAATCTCCTGATTGGTCTTTCTGTCCACTCTGCCTCTTCGTTCAGCTGATATGCTAATTTTTCGACTTCGTCCTTAATTTTTGCACACCAGTGTACATGCATATATATATATATATATACAGTCCAGTTACATTAATGTGACCATCTGTCAAAAGTCAGAATAATCACCTTTCGGAGAGCAGACTGCTGCGAGACGTGCAGGAAGAGTCAGTTAGGTTCCTGAAGGTGTTCACTGGGATGTTGTGCCATGCCCACTCCAGTGCCGTGGTCAACTGCGCTAAATTACTCGAGTAAGGATCCATAGCGCGAACAACCTGATCAAGATGGTCCCACAGATTCTCGATTGGGATTAAATCGCGTGAGTTTGCTGGTCAGGGAAGAACGGTAAACTCATCCTGATGCTCTTCTAACCACGCACGTACACTGCCAGCTGTATGACACTTCACAATGTCCTGCTGGTAGATGCCATCATCCTGAGGAAAAACAATGCGCATATAGGGGTGGACATGGTCCGCAAGGACAGATGCGTACTTGTATTGATCCATTGTGCTTTCCACAATGATGAGTGAACCCAGAGAATGCAAGGAAAACATTTCACATACCATAATCCTCCCGCCTCCAACCTGGATCGTTCCGACTTTTTGTCAGTGTGTTTGCTTTCAGAGTTTTCACGCCGTATACGCCAACGTCCATCTGTCCGATGGAGCATAAAATGTGATTCATCGGAAAACGCTACCTGTTGCCATTCAGTGGATATCCAGTTGCAGTACTGGCGTGCAAATTCCAGCCTTCGTTTTCGATGAACAGCAGTCAGCATAGGTGTATGAATCAGGCGTCTGCTTCGGAGGTCCAGACGCAGCAATGCTCGTTGAACAGTAGTTTGGAAAACACAGTTGGTAGCCCCTTAGTTCATCTGGGTAGTCAGTTGTTCAACACATCTCACCCCACATCACACCTGAGTTCTCATCCCACTTTCCTAGCTTTCACACCACGCAAACGTGAGGACTGAATCCTGACAGTTTTAACGTGCATCAACCCTTCTACTCTGATAATCTTCAGTAGCATCAAGACTCAATACGTGACTCGACAACGTTGGCCACTAGTTTGTGACCATGACCTCTAGGCTACTGTGTCCACGTAGCTCAGTAGAAAGGTGCGTGTTGATAGAAATTTTCTTTCACTGGCTTTGGGAAAATTTCATTTGCAAACTTGGTATACGTAATTTGTGGGCTAAATTTCTAGATGATTGGATAATTTTTTAAAGTGTTTTGTTTCTTTTCTCTGCAAAAGAATATATATATCTGAGAGGAGACATGGAGTTGTATTCACTCACTGGCGTAACTAGTCCTGAGTGGGTCCAGTATCACAAAAATTTCATGGATGCCCTTTTTTAAGTCTTTTTTTTATGTTCTATGATTTTTGCTTATGTATGTTGGGGCCCCTGTAGCTTGAGGACCCCGTATCATTGATACGGCTGATATGGCGGTAGATGCGCCCCTGTATTCGTGGCCGCGGTAGCCAAGGCATAGGATCATGGCTAGCGTGTCATGAGTTCGAGCCCAGTACCACTGAAGACCCGGCGTGTAGGGGAGCGATACACGTTAAATCTGTCGAGAGCTCAAACATCCTCCCGTTGGTGTGGTGTGGTAGTTAGGAGAGGGAGGTGCCAGCTCAAGTGTCGTCCGCGTCACTTGCCCATGGTTCAAAATTACGCGGTCGGTCGCCAAAAGCCCTCGTGTAGCTAAAACAGTGCGACATTAATATTCACTAACTCACGCGCCTTCTACTTCTATAATGAAAATAACACTGATTTCCTTTTCTGCCGACTCTAATTGAACTTAAATTACGTCATATTTTAAGGCATAGAGGTTTTTCTAAAATTTATGAACTTTTACAGAAAATATTTTCATAAATTCATGAGCTTGAGAGCATATTTCCTCTTGCTTATGTTAACTTATACTCTATTTGTCTCAAGTAGAAATTTGCTTTTCTACTTCTGAACCTGGGAGTTTTTGGATTAATTAATTAGAAAAATATTTGGTTCTTAATCGGACTTAAACTAATGAAAATTAAGACCATATAACATGTTTCTAAATTTTAAAGATGGTACACGATCACGTAGGTTTATTTTAACAATGGAATCCTATTTTTTTTAATCAAAATAATTGTTTCAAATTTCTATTATGTTCTTAAAATAGAAATAAAAACAACCTTCTTGTTACTTAAAAGATCTAGTCGTTCAACGATCAGATATATGTTTTCAGTTAATGTTACATGAAGCTATAAATTCGAAAATAAAGTAATTGAATGATAAGAAAAAGGAAAAACAAACACAGAATGCTTCTTTTAATAGTTTCACTTTTGCACCGGTGTTAAAAACACAAGTAGCAAAACATCATTTCTACGTATATACTATTTCCGAAAGAAAGGAAACAGGAAAAAAGACGCATCATAAATTGTTGGATCAATTTCTAAAATGAGTAGCAAAATACTTCTAGACTGATATCTAGAAACAGGGTATCATTTAAAAAACTTTAAGGATATGTATGTATTTAATAACCTTTCATATTTCCTGCTTTTGTTATCAACTAAAGTTCCACAAACTTGGTGCTGTAAACAATATAAATAAAAAAATATATATACATGTTTTTCACACAACAGATAAAAATTCGTTGAAAGTTCCTTATTTTCACCAAATAACTGACTTTTAAAAGAATAGCTATGTTTCATTAAAAAAAAGGGGTTTGATAGGATGATGTTCTTATACGCGAGTTATAATTTTTAAATAATAGAATATTGCTCTTCTAATTTTCACAAGGGGCCACAAAAGCTTAATGATTATGGTCACAGATTCGTAGCCGGGGTGTCCCGAGTTCTAGTCCTAATGTTAACGAAGATTCGCATTGTAGAGGCGCTGATTCACGTTAAATCTGTCGACATCTAAAGTCCTCCCGTTGGTATGCCGTGGAAGTTCAAAGAGGGTGGTACCAGCTCAGGTTTCGTCCTTGTCTCTTGACAATGGTTCAAAATTAAGAGGTTCGTCCCCCGTGCCTTCGATTTACTTTATAGTACGACGAACACTCATTCATTCATTCTAATCTTCATACTCCGCACCATTTGAAACTAACTCTGGATTATTTCTATTTCTTTGTAATTATTTAGTCATCTGTAAGTTATTGTGTATTTTTTATACAAATAACAATGCTAATTCAAAGTATGTGTGATTTTTTATTGTAGCAAATATAACCGGTACTTGAGTATCAACGAATCCTTTCAAGCAATTTCCCGAAATCAAAAGACATCGCCAAATACCGCGATATGCAATCAATAGAGGAATACTCTTACCGAGAAATTTCAAACTCGATATAATAACGATAACATTTTGTGACGTCTTTTGAATTGATGAAACTGTCGATAGTATAACACGTAAGTATCTTAAAAACTTAAATTTGTTTAAAACTGTTTAAAACAGTACTTATGTATTATCACAACAATCGCCAACGTTCAAGATAACTCGCCAAGTTGGCAACCCTAATTTCTCATGTGTCGTATGCACTGAATTGGCAATCACGTGCTTTGTTTCATATAATGTCGACAATGGGTTGCGATCATACTTAAATACCTTTAAAACATCCGTAAAATTCTATTTTAATCCATACCTTTATCAAAGAAGAAAAACATTGTGTCAAATTGCTCTATAATAGCTCATTTTTCAGTATTTAACTTCATCAAAAATGAGGATAATAATTCACCCAGTTGGCGATAAATAAAGATATAAGCTAAAGTAGGGTCCAATCAAAGTTTGAGGCATAATTTTATATATATCAAATTTCGGAATTTTAAGTATGATTTAATAATTTAATTTCATGTTATATTTTTCGAAATCCTTTAAAAGTTGCTCTGCCAGATGTTACTTGAAGCAATGGGAAGTTGTATTTTTATTGGAATTTGTAGCTTAATAAATAAACAAAACTTAATAATAATTAGTGAAATACATGGCAAAAATCATTGTACAAAATTCAAAATAATTTCTGGGGAATAAATAAATAAATAAAATTTGAACCAGAATTCATTTGATTCCACAGAATTTGAATAACTATTATAGAAATCTATTAAATTTAAATAAATGAATAAAAAATAAAATTGAAAAAATTGAGCACAAGAGAGAGAGAGAGAGAGAGAACAAAAGGTCTTTGCATTTATTAAAAATGAAAAATAAATAATGTATAAATAATATACAGTTGAAAAGAAAGAAAAATTATAAACTTTAGAACACAAGAATAAGTTAACTAAATTTAGGAAAGATTGTATTTTGTTCGTGTAAGACTTGTACAATTGCTAAAACTATAGAATTCATTAGTTTATTTTAATTTTGATACACAACAAACATCAAAAAATCTCATTTCGTTTGTAACTCCAAAATGAAAAAATGCATGTTTCTGACAAACGTTACTCTTGTATATACTGAAACTATATTCTAGAAATTCTCAACAATAAAAGAAGTTAAAAGTGCCTTATAATCGAAAAAATATGTGACCATTTGAAAATGTGAGAAATGCAATACAAAAAAAGAAAAGATACTTCTCTTAAAAAAATTTAATCGATCATATCAAATCAAAAACTTACGTAAAGAAAAGAATGAATCGTGTAAAAGAAATTTAGAGCTTCAAAACATGAGCGAAATAGACCTAATTTGGGAAATGATACATGCTTTTATGCTTAATGCTCCTTATAGTTAATTAAAAAACAGATGGTTTCTTAATTATACAAAAAAGCAGGAAGCTTCCTATTACAAAAGAGTTAAACAACCATAAGTCATTGCCTTATGGTTGTTTAACTAGTTTGTTCTTGGAATATCACATTTTTTCTGGAGGCAATCAAACTGACCAGAGAGAAAATGAGTTGTGCCACTTTATCCGGATGAGAGAAAACCCCTGCAAAACAAGGTCACATGGGAATCATTTTCTGAGGAGAAAATTAAGAAAAGGGGATAAATGTCGAATGACCTTGGCAGCTAACGATATGAGCTCAACAACCGGCCTTCTGCCTCTTGAAGAAAAGAAGGGCAATGGAGAAAAAAGAACAAGAAAAAAGAACGTCAACTGTCTCCGGTTCCGCGTGAAGTAATTCGAAATAAAAACCCCGCTGCAAGAAATGACAGCTTTTCCAAAACATTTAACTGCACCAGCTTGAGGTCTA
Organism: Trichonephila clavata; assembly: GCA_019973975.1. Taxonomy (NCBI): domain Eukaryota; kingdom Metazoa; phylum Arthropoda; class Arachnida; order Araneae; family Nephilidae; genus Trichonephila; species Trichonephila clavata. The sequence continues at coordinate 56,908 of BMAO01033672.1, read as the reverse complement.
TTATTTCACATCAGCAGATGTGTCAACCTTGGGTGAAGAATGCACTTTTTTTTTTGTCTTTGGAAAGATTCCTAAAAACGTTTTGGAGATCAATTGTGAATTGTTTTTCCATGTTTGATCAATAAAAAAAGGGTGAATCTACTCTTTATGGTTTTATTTTTGTATCCGAAAACAAATGTTTAATCTAGATTAAGTACGCCATTGAACTATTTTGCATCAAATACACTTTCTGTTAGGCGAGGTTGATTGAACTAGTTATTTATTCAGATATGGATATTGAACCGATTTTTTTGTTCATCACCCTGACTAATGATTGTTTTATACGGTTCTTTCATCAGTATAATTTAGAATATTTCATTGACATTACCTGAAAATATTGTAAACTAAATTATAAGCTTAGAATGTGACCATTACGAAATAAACTCAAGCTAAATTTCTGCCCCCAGTTATATCCACACACATTTATGCAATTTGTTTTATCTAATGTATTGTATAAAAACGTAACAAAATTCGCAACAGACAAAATTATACAATAATTAATTTTTTTTAATGTAAATTCATACATCGTTGCTTTTTGCAGAATCTTTGCTCCATGCGTTTATGAAAATTGTAAAAATATTATCTCCTTCATTTTACTGCTAAAATGTTTATAACACAAGGAAGGCATTATTTGTTCCTTTTAAAAAAGGAAATTAGTTAAAAATATAAAGATATTTTACAATAAAAAATATTTTAGTTTAAAATATAAAGAATATAAGTAATTGCTGCTAAAAGCATCCACAAAAATAATTCCCAATTGAAACTAGAAATTAATACAGAAGAAATTTTTCATTATAATGTATGTTCCGCATTAATTCAATCTTAATAACTTTTTATTTTAACAAATTTCATACCTTCGTTCAAATTAATTATATTTAAAAAAAATAATTTTGACATGCAATCATTTTATTGCCAGAGTGTCATTAGGTTGCTATTATTCATCATTATTATTTGATAGACAGGAAGAAAATAACAAATATGAGCATTACAAAAATTGTGCTTTTTGGACTGTTAATATATGACTTCCTTGGAGCTAAAGCTCTTTCAGAGCTTTGCTGAAGGAAACATATTTCACGTTAATATTTATGTAAAGTAACTGTACGTCTATTTAAAAAAAAGAAAAAAAATCAGGTTGTAAGAAAATTTCATAAAATTGTCTCCATAGTTTAAGGAATAAGCTGAAATTCAACACATAATTTTTTTCAGTTGATGGCAGTTTGATGTTAATTTATTTTTTGCATTAGATGTTATGTGCATAATATTAGTAATTATTTTATTACTAGATGACGAAATCTATGCAAAAAAGTGACTGTACTAAATTGTGTGCACTTGCTTTATTTTTTTCTAAAAAAAGAAGCATTTTATTACATAAAAAATGGAATATGTAATTATTATGTTGTCACCTCGATTGCCAATTTTTTTTTATTCGGCGAGATTTTACAAGGTTGTATAAGTTTTTCTAATATCTTCTAATTTTAAAATATTTGCTTGAAGAGTTAAAATTCAACCACTCCCCTCCCCCCTGAAAATTGCCACAATAGGACAATTGTATATATGTTTTAACAGAAGTTCTCCAAAATATTCAAAAATAATATCTTGTAAATAACAAGAATCGTGACTGATATTAAGGTATGGAATACAATCTATTTGGTTAAAGTAAAGCACAAAATGTACGCCAAATTTGGCAGTTTTTTTTTTTTGCTCGATAATTATTTTATTTTAGCACTATCTTAGTAACGAATTTGATGTGCTGCTACTCGCATTTGGCGCGACTTTGAAATCGCGCTAAATCGGGTTTGTGTTATTGTAACGTTGTATATAGTATAACTTTATCACCCCAACCATTTAAAACTTACAATTATTTGTCACGAAAACCCGTAGCAGCATGCCAAATTAGTTTCCAAACTTTTTTTGGTCTTACGATTCGTTTTTTTTTTCTCTCTTGATAAGCCTTAAAATAGTTAAGTGGATTTTCTTTAAAAATTGCTAATATCGCCTATACTTTAGAAAAAATATCAGAATTACTACTTTGTTCATATTTTTAGTGAAAAGTATTTAAATAAAATTAATAATTATTTCGATTACATAGTCATTAAATCGTTTCATTTTATGAATTAAATCATTACTTTAACAATTATCTAATCTGATATAATATTAAATAAACTCATATAAAAATGCAGAAGCTATATAATTAAAACTATTTTATTTTCTAGGATTGTTGTACGTTACTTACCTTTTTGATATTCAAATATCATGACGTTTTTCATCAAAAATACAATATTAATTATATCGGATTATAAGCAATTAAATGTAAATGCATAAGTGATGATAATATATTACACATCAAAGTATAGTGATGTAATACTTTAATTTCTAATCGACAGGAACAGACCACTCAGATTGAACTTTGCCATATTGAATATCCTTCAAAGCCTTCAAAATGCGAGAATACAAAGCATTTTCGCTTTCCATTGTGGGTAATTCGATATCTTTTTCTAAGTATCGAATCATTTTCACTGGACACAATATGCTAGCAGTGCCACAAATAAACATTTCCAGCACCCGTTGTTCTTCGTTGAGGGTGACGAGTTCTTTCATTGCAATGGCCCTTTCCGATACTTCAAATTCATCCCATTCTCTAGCCATATCCAAAATACTTTGCCTCGTGACACCAGGGAGTATAGTTCCATCCAAAGGTGGAGTGATTAGTTCTGATTTACCGTCCTCTTTTTTCAAAAAGAAGAAAACATTCATAGCACCAGCTTCACATATCTGATGATTCTGTCCATAAAGCCATAATACTTGGTCCAAACCTTGTTCTTGAGCAAGTTTCTGGACATATAAAGTTGGCGCGTAATTTGCAGCAAGTTTGTGATTGCCGGCGCCACCAGGACAAGCTCTTGCGTAAGTTGGGTCGGCAAGAAGTGTCACAGCCTTTGCCAAACCTTTTTTAAAATAAGGTCCCACTGGGCATGCTATGATGAAGAGCAAAGCTGTGTTCGATGAGCTCACACCCAAAGAATCTTCCGTCCCTATGATAGTAGGTCGTACATACAAAGAGCTATCGTCGTCACCTGGAACCCACTTTGAATCCATTGAGACCAGCTTCTTGATACATTTTAGTAATTCTTCCCAATCAAAAGTTGGAAGCGAAGCTCTTTCAGATGAAGACACAAGACGTTTACAATTGAGATCTGGACGAAATAGAGCTATTTTTGAGTCAAAACGCTTGTAAGCCTTCATTCCTTCAAACACTGCTTGGGCATAATGAAACACTTTTGAGCCAGGATGCATATGAAAGTGATGAACAGGAGTTATTTCCGGAACTCCCCAACCTCTGGATTCATTCCATTCTACCTGGAACATGTGGTCACTGTAAGTTTTACCAAAAACCAATGTTGAAGGATCAGGAATTTCACGCTGCTCCGTTGATTTTGTTATTACTAAGTCATCAAACTTGAAAGATTGTTGGGTTGTCAATTTTGGCGAATTCATGGATAAGCAGCGGAGATAGGAGCGATTAATTAATAAGCTACCTGAAACGGAGCGCGTTAATCTCGTTAATAGCTTCATTGTTAACCAAATTGCAAGTCTTATTTCGTTTCACGAGGAAAAAATATTTCTAAGAACGAGCGACTGAGAGAAATGCTCCTGAGTAATATTTTCCTTTTTCTCCAGTCTGAAAAACATCGTTATAAAAGCGTCATCTCTCGTGACGCAATTTCGTTGATCGGATGATGATTAGTGGCGAAATGTATTACTGTCTAGTTCACGTATTTCAATTGCTAAATACGTAGTTGTAGTAAGGCGTGTTTTGAGCGAAGGGAAAAGGCTGCATTAGTCAGAATTCTAGAGAAATAATTCTAATATTTCCTACGATTTCTTGAAATACTGTGTCAGGTTCAGTTTGCTCAGCTGATTTATTTTCAGAGGAACAGATGTTTCAGTGTACTTAATATTAATACCGCAACAAAACTGATTCTTAAATATGTACAATGTGGAAAAGAAAATAGTATTTTGATATTTAATGTATATCTTTTATTAGGTAACGTTATAAAAATCGTACTTTCTTGTATTCTTGGAGAACAAATATATTTATTGAACATTTAATTGCGAAATATTTTATCTGGTTGCCTACTTTTCCCCAACTACATGGTATATTTAAATCAGCCTCTTAATTTTAAACCATTTAGATGACGAGGTTGAAATCCAAAATTGCACCTTAATTCTTATATTCACGACACGCCAACATGGGAATTTTCAGACATGTCACACAGATTGAAAAAAAAAACATATCAGCTCTTCCCCCGATTTTCTCATTGAAGTACGATATTCAAACCATTTGCTGATAGTCGAAAACGAGTTAATTGTTATACCTATCAGACATAGAACAAAAGGTATTTAGAAATATAAGTAATAAATAAATGCATCACAAAAATGAACAGACACTGAAACACGAAAGGAAATTCAGCTCTTCTGTTAATGCTATTTCTCTCAGTATTGTTTGGAATCATCAATATTACTTACTCAATGTACTTAACTCTTATGTCTGCGTTCATCTGTAATGTAAATGTGTTGATATTTTTCTTGACTTATATATTATTGTGTTCTCGTTAAAATATTGTGGAAAGTTATTTAGGAAATCCAGAAAAATGATTTTTGTTGAAATAAATAGTTTTATTTATTTAATATTAAAAATATTCTACATTTAATATCAAAAGCTTTTATATATATATCCAAAGGATATATATAAAAAGATGAATTAGAAATTTATACACAGGTAAACATTTTCACAATTTTAATTTTAACCTTTTGAACTAATCAATTCACTCGTATTAAAAATATTTCATTAATTATTCTGAGAAACTTAATTTTTCTAATTTTTCCCCTTTCTCATAAAGTTTTTTCTTTAATTAAAATACTGTTACCTATATGTTTATTTGATTTTTATTGTGAGTTAAAACAAAGAACTGTTCAATTAAGAACAACACGTTCTGAAATTTTTGCATACGTGTTCATTTTAATTCTTTCCTGTAAATCTAAATAAATGAAAATGCGTTTTTCGACTTAATAAGACTCAATATATAATCCTCTTAAGGGAAAATTTTCCTAATAGATAATTGTTTTATTTACCAGTTTCTTAGTTGAACTTGTTGTTCTCAATCTGTCCTAGACTTTTAAAATTATAGATAAATATTTACGATACTCAATCTAAGCATTTCAATAAAGAACATGCCTTTCCAGAAAGCCATTAAAATGCAATTTACTTTAAAGGGCAAGGTCATTAAGGAAATTCTTGGGCCTATATATCAAGCGACTGTAGATAGGTGAATGTTCTTATTACAGAACATAATAAGGTGAGTCTCTCTATGAGTCCAGATCAATGTGTCGATGTAGCGCACAATCGGTATGCACGCGAGAGAAGAGACCTTAAATTAATTTCAGATGTGGGGCAGGTAGTTATCCAAGGCACAAAAAGGATGCGACGACTTCATAAGATGAATCGTGTAAGTTTCTCTAATTTTTCAAGCAATGAATGGAGAATTGGATGCAGGGTCGTGCTGGTATGACAATGGATCTTGAAAACTGTTAATGAGAATCGTTAAAAAACTAGTCACTGTTTTGGTGTGATAAGGATACCAACTTCATCTTGAAGCAACATTTCGTTTTTAGAATAGTTTTAATGGTGAAAACTTTTTATTTGTTGATTCTATTTGGACGGCGTATCAATGGACTATTTTTTATTTTTCGTACGTAGTTTTCGTATATTTAAATGGGTTTTTTTTTGTGTAACTTTTACACGAATTGGATACAGTCATAAGATTGTACCTGCGTGATATATACAATTAAAATTATTCTATTTAAAAAGAAAATATTTTTAAACAAAAAAAATTGTGGCAACATAGTAATAAAATTTAAATAATGGGAACTTGCAACCGTAAGAAATATTTTATGCTGCGTAAAAAATCGAAAGAAAAAAAAATCTTTCTGTAATGATTATTAGAATCATTATGAAAAGGCTTACAAATTAGAGCCATAGAAAAGTACGAATTATTCGACGTTTTTGTTTCACTAGAAAGACAAATATAATAAGAAAAGCTGTTTTAAAAGTTAAATTTGCGAAATCGAAAATTCGAAACAAACTTTTCGGCTTAAAAAAGAGTAGAATGTTTAGATATATATAAAATAACCTCTAATTGTTTTTCTTATACCTTGATTACAATACATAATAACTTTCTACTTTCTTCCATTATTTTAAAGTTACTAGAAATTTGGTACAATATTTTCTATCAATTATTTTCAATTTTAAAATTTTAGCTTGGATCATTTGAATTAAGGTTTCAACAGAGAATTGCAGGTGCTGCTGCGACGGATCTAGTAATTGTGTAATACTCATGAACTCACTCTTAAATTTAACTATATTAAAGGGTTTTGAAACCTAAATGAAAGTAATACACAACAGCCCCATAATTCTAAATGGTTTTCTGTAGAGTAATAAGGATTTGAAACGCCAACATTATTTGAGCGTCTCCAGTCGCTTGTGATGTATAATCACAAACTACATTACAGATTGTTTAGTGGACGCTATAACCGAGTAATGCTGGTCGTGAACTCAAGGTCGGAGTTGTAGGTTCGATTCCTGGCGCTACTAAATACCCGTCGTATACAGGAGCTAATGCAAGTCAACTCTGTCATATAGCTATGTAGGTACCATTCTCATTACTAAACCATAGTTCAAAATTTTGAATCACGTCCTCTAGCTCACTAAAAAGTTATAAATATATATACATAGAAAACAATCAATCATTTCTCTCAGTTTCATCTAAAACAGTATCATACGTAAGAATAGAATTCGTAAAACTTTCACTTAATTCTTAACATTTTGGAAACACATTGGAAGAAGAAAAAGAAGTAGTGCAGAATGAAATACAACATTAAAATAGAATAAAAAAGCATTATAGCTTTTAAAAAGCATAGAATAGAATAGAATAAAATAAAAAACTTCTTATAGAATAAAATAAAAAATTTCTCATTATAGCTTTATATTATTTAAATTAATAATGAAAACATATTTGATTAAATGCTAATTGAACAGACTAAGAAAAAATTACGTGAAATATTTCACAAATAAAATTTTGAGTTATATTTATGCACCCATTTTTTTACGTGGTAGATACACATTTCTTGGAGAACTAAGTAAAAACGCAGCTAAAAAAATACTATTTGTAAAGCAAAAAGGGGGATGCGTTCCCATGTTCACCGCAAACCGTGCTAGGTCTAATAAATGACTTTATTTTATTCCAAAACAGTGTAAAAGAGAGTATAAATACTATATAACTGAATAAATTTCTAAAAATGTGTACTTACACACATTGATATATTTTTCACCTGGTAATATAATTATTTAACAATAATACTTTTATTGCATTTATCTCTTATTTAATATTTTTACATTTACTACAGTACATTTATGCACTTATTATTATATATTTGCATATTTAATACGAGTATTCGTATTGCATAGACGGGGGTGGCGAACCTTTATGGATCAACGTGCCATTTTTTTCTATAGAAGGGTTTAGTGAGGTATAAACGTGCCGTCAAATAATTTTGGGAAAATAATAAAACTAAATACTATCAACACAAAACTCTATTTACTACGAAAAAATATCTATTGCACTGTATAATTAGTTATAAATGCTTTAGCTATACGTGTAATTCACATTATAAAGTAACATTAGTGTGACTTCTATTGTTGCAGATTGGATGACAAATAACCTTGATTAGGATTGTAAGATGATACTTTTTGTAGAATACATGCTGAATTTGAGTCATCTGTCAAACGGTTTCTATGCAATTAATTATTTTTGCTGTGGTTCAATTTTTTTTGACAAGAGGATTTGTGATTTGTTTCAAAATACCGTTTTACAGACGATGTTCTGCAAATATCTATTCCAGAACATAAAACACACACCGTTTTGTCGCCTTTACTAATAATGTCACGTTTTTCGGGCCACCAAATTTGAAATTCTCTGTTGCACTTTTTTGTTCTTTTGCTGAACTAGTCATGTAAAATAACAGTTAAAAATCGTAAATATAACGCAGATAAACTTTAAAGTACAGTTGTGTCAATGAAATTGACTGTGCTATGCGTAGACAAACTTTACATCATAAGCAATTGTAGTCTACGATGTAACTAAGGCAAGACAATAACAAACGAGTGTGCTTCTCGAACGATCACTCGCCTTTGTTCGTAACACTTCATAGTAAAATTGAAATAAAATGCAAACCATTTTGATCATTGGCATGGCAAAAATATTGTGTCACGTGCCATCAATGGCACGCGTGCCACTGGTTCGCCATCCCTGGTATAGAGATTCTTATCTCTCTAATAGTTAATGTATTTAATATTTTACTCATTTCTGAATTCAAAGATGATAACTGAAAGTAATGATTCATTCGCATTTTATCCATTCTTTTCCTATTTTCCTATATTCTCTTTATCTTTCTAAAACTTCTAAAAAGGAATTTAAATGCTTCCAACTTAGAATAAATGTCTCTGCAGTTTTAATGTGCACTGCATTACATAAAAAGAGGATGAAACTTTGAAAAAATATTTTCAACGTAACTCTTCTCGTAAATATATGTTTAGCCATTGAAAGTTTTCATGTTTTTATAAACTCTGAATATTCAAGTATTTACCGGATATTGCTGTTCCATAAGTTTATAATATCACTTAGATATGTCAAAAGATAAAAATTACCAAACTGACCAGTTTCGAAATGCATTGCAACTAACCCAAACATTAGATATTATCAGTATGTAATTTGGAAAGAGAAAAAACGGAATTACGTATTTTATCTGGATGCAACCGATTAAATGAACGATATTGCTTCACTCCGAAGGAAAGGAAGTGCGAAAAAGACGGAAGGAAAAAAGTTCGAAGGGAGAATCAAAATAAATAATTTCTTAATCGTATTCTGGATTAAAGAGCTGATATTTTTAAAATCTATTTTTGACAAATAAATTTTTATGCGTGATCAGTAAGCTCACCTTTTCCTGACAGTTTAAATATTTCTTTAAAAAAATAACCAAGAAGCGTTCAGAAATTAATTATTGTAACATTCAGCGTATAACGCGCACTTTTAACACACAAAACAAGTAATACAAAAAAAAAATTTTTTTTTTAATCAATTCCTACTTTGAATGGATTAATTTAAAGTATTCTATTAACTATTGAAAATTTGAGCAATATATATATATATATATATATATATATATATATTAGGGAGAGAGTGAACACTATAATAGTAGGAGTTGAAAAAAGAGCATGATTTGTCTGCATTGTGGTAGCAATGCACACCCGGTTTGGTTAGTTTGGCTAAAAATCTTTTTCGACGCCAAATTTTGTCTTTGTTTTAACGGTTACATTGTTACAACAAAGGAGACGAATCTAAGTTGGCGTCGAAAACCGGTAATTAATTAAATTAACTAATTAATATTTGAAAAAACTGTATTAACATCAAGTGTCATCGACTACAAGATTAAAAAAAAAATTATTTGAACTTGATTGGATGTGAATAGAAAGTATTTTATTAACGATTGAAAATTTGATCAAGATAAATATATGTATAAATATATATATATATATATATAGAGAGAGAGAGAGAGTGAGCTAATAGTACGAATTGGATAAGATCGAAATTAATGAGTGCACGTTATACGACGGGTATAAAAATGAGAGCTTTAAAAATAAAAGAAAAGAATTAGATTTCTACGCAGATCGAAATATTGTTTCTTAAAAAAAAAATGGCCTTTTTCATGAGCTTAAAGAGCTGTAGTTCCAGAATTATAATATATTTTTTTTAAAGCTTGGAATAATACCTCGAATAAATGAGTTAAAACATAAGAGCATTGCACCCTTGCATTTCAGGTGTCTTCGTAAAAAAAAAAGGGAATGCGCTATATTGTTAACTGCGATATTCTTACTAATTAAATATATACCCAGGAATATTTTCAAAATAAATACTCAAGGTTGTTTACAAAATTTTTTCCAGTATGTTTTTAATCATTCGATTAATTTTGCACATAATGTTAAATTTCTTTTATATATTTTTGGCTTTTGAAAAAATATTAAAAGTAGCTTCACACAACTTTTTCTTACAAGGTAGATACATTTTTTAAAAAAATTGTACAAAAACCTTATAAAGAGTATGTAGTTAGTGTACTAAAAAGAAATCAAAAAATTAGGCAAGATTAAATAAAGAATGGTATTTTTAATTCTAAAATACATGGGGAAAAGTGAAGAAAAATTAACTGCATAAACTTTATTATATGTGAATTTACTACATTGTTAACATTTATACATATTTAACATTATAACATTTATACTAAGGGTTGGCAGCATTTTAGCTGTGGCGTTCCAAATCAATCTACCAATAGGATTCAGCGTGCCACACAGTGGGCCATTTTTGAAACAATTCAATTCCCGTGATAATGCATGCAGCGTTAGAGAATAAAGGTCAACAATATATAGACATATTAACAGTTTTATTATGTATTAATTCTGCATTATTTAAAGATATTTCCTACCATAAAAATAAACAACATCAAATATAACTCTTTCTTCAACAAGTTGTGCATATATTATGTATTTTTAAGCATATTTATTAAAATTAGATATAGAAAAAAAAACGTAAGTATTTCTTTAATTATAGAAAAAAAAAGATAAATAAAATTTTTTAATATGAACCTAGTAATTGCACAGCTGTACTTTTATGTAAGAAAATCATAGATATAATTTGTGATTCGATTTGACACGATTTTGAGCATTCAGTTGTTAAACAATTTCTTTGGTGACTCGAAATGTTTCTCAAATGGATGAAGATTTTTTACTGAAATATGTAAAACCAAAAGCGGAAAGCAGAGTACATGCAATTTTCTCTCTTCAAACAATTAAATCTCTCCAGCAATGACATTCAATAATTTATAAAATAACTGCACATTTATTTAGAGTTATCTTTCAGATTTTTTCGTAATTCGGTTGATGTCCATAATTCTGAATATGTTTGTCAAATAAGATCCCCATTACAAATTTATCTCCTTCCAACCATTTAAAAACTTAAAAATTTGTAGAGTAGTGCAGAGTGCCATTTAGAATTGTACTGCGTGCCACATGGGGCACGCGTGCTATATAGTGCCAGCCCCTGACTTATACATTTATTAACATTACAAAAATTATACATTTAGTAGTATTTATACATTTAACATTAATATAAACATTAAAATTATTACTATACATTTAACTTAATATTAACATTAAAATTAACATTTATATCTTTACCATTAATATTAAATCAATTCGAATTTCAATTAAATATTAAAATAAACTAAGTATAATATATAATATCTCTAGGAAGGATAAAAAAATTTAATTAAAAATGCTAAAAATAATATTAAATAGTTATTTGTTGAATAATGTTTAATATTATTTTAACATTTTCATTATTTTAAGCAATAATAATAATTTGTAGATTGGAAGCGCATTTGCTTTGGAGCAGATGAATCGAACTCTGTGTCCTCTCCTGAAAAATCTACCACATCCAGGATGTTTGAATCCAGTGAAGAGTTTCTTCCGGCAATGGCATTCTAAGAAATGAATTAATTATAACTGCTTTTCTAAATGTTTTTCAGTATTGACTTTAAAAAAATACTGTAATTTGCTTTTTTTTTTTAGTTCGCATGGACTTAATATAATTCTTGGTACCTAGCTAAGTAAGTTTTCAGTTTTTGTAGGAATTTCAAATACGTTATATATTTGGATCATGTTTAAACAATGATTTTTACAGACTTATACTTAAAATAAGGCCCTGAAAAATTAAATTAGCAGTTGCGTGATGAATTTTCATCTTGTCTTTTCACGGAACAATCTGTGATCCTAAATCATAAAATAAATCAGCCGTGTAAAAAAGAAAACACAACTTTTTGTTAGAGATTAAATTATTTAAGAATGAAGAATACAATGTAAAAAGATTTGGGAGTATTTTATTTAGACAGAAATAGATTCTGCATGGAAATATAATTATCTTATAACAATATAAATGATTGAGAATTTTATTCATACATGATAAAACACGCATTTAAATATTCATTTCCTCAGTCTTCTGAAAAACTGATTCGCATTTTAACAATGCATTTAAAACAAAATAGATTTTGGTTACTTTTCAGAAATGATCGATTGTGCAACATAGATTTTGTTTATGTCTAAAAATATTCTGAGAATGGTTATATCGATTACAAAACTAGATACCGATTAAATTTCTGATGATATTCACGCTCAGACATATCCATCATAAAAGATAAATATCGAAAACGAAGTTGAAAAAAACAATGTAGCTTATTGAACTTAGCATTTTTATTTATTTCTCGCCTATGAACTAATTTCTATTTCATTCTTATCTTTTCTATGTCTGTTATATTGTATATAAAATTCAGAATATTTTAAATATAAGAACAAAATATTTGTTAAATAACTGTTTGTTTTAAAATTAATGAACATTTGACTTGAAGTTGTTTAAATAAAAAATAAATAGGGTTTTATTTATAATTATGCCACTTGCTTTTTACAGATATTATTCAGAAGTCACACCCACCCACAGGGAAAATGGTTTGCGAAAGTATGAAATTAATTTTTTTAACTCAGTGATGTTATCATATTTTTAGTTCTATGAAAAAATTTTGTTTAAACTTTTATAAGAGTAGTTATTAGCTCTTTGGTTAAATTAAAATATAAAAAAATGTAACGAATACCGTATAATTAAAATGACTGTCATTTAAAAATAGATTTTAAATAATAGAACTATTATACATCTAATGTTAAAAGAATTTGAAAATTTGAATTATTTTGAAATTTACAGATACATCAAATTACCAACAACATCTCTTTATTTTTCTGGCAATGTTTCAAAGAAAAGTTATTAAAGATCACCGCAATAGTTAAAGACATCACTTTTCATACAGAGAAAAATATGTACAAATTTCTTATTATTCTACCTCATTAAGAATACATTAACTTAGAATTAACCACAATTTGTGTACAAACATCACGGAAATCTTACTAATATCAAATTGTGTGCTGATTATGTATCATGATTAACTTGCTTATTTTCCTGAAAGAATTCGTGTACAGTTTTAAGTTTCGTGCTATGTTCTGTTAAATCTACTTGTTATATTTATGCTTTATCAGTGTTTGCTTTTTAAAAAGAGTAGCTCTATAATGTTTATTTTAATTTAAGACAGACCAGTTTTAAATTGCGAAAATAATTAAAATTGTTCATCGGCAGTTTCCGGGAATAGTGCTAATGTTATCCTTAATTAACTCTTTCATGTTCTGTTTCACTTCCTTATGATGTGATTCATACCATTAATACTGCTAAAATCTGTAAATATGTTATTAAAACATTTATCTTAATCTACAGAAACAATGAACCACTTAATTTTTTTTCAATAATATTTAAATAGAATGTTAGAGCTTATTCATAGACATATGTGGAAGACAGTCTGTAAAAAATTATTCTGCAATTTCCTTATTAGGTGAGAATCAACACTTTTTCCTTCCAACTGCCGTGAAAAAACAATATCTGTTGCTAAGCTCATCAAAAGAGATCCGAAGCATTTTTCAAGTCATAAAAGACATCTTCAGGGTAAAAGAAAAACGTAAAATCAAGTGTTTTTAATTTCGCTCTTGGCTGAAATTTTCTAGACCTCTTATCATTATTCTTTGTGCTCTTAATTTAAGGAAACGCAGGCTGTTTATCGACCATTTATTTGGCAGAATCGTGGAGGAAATGGCGCGAGATAAATTGAGAGTGACAAGATAGGGAAATAAGAATGCTCGGAGGGAACATTTAGTAACGTTTTGGGAGACAAAGGTCATCTGATGACTTCGAAAAGATGAGTATATAGATCTGGCTTGTTGATTAGGCTTTTTTTTTCAAACTGACATACTTATCTACGAGTAATATCTGAAAGAATTTTTAAAAAACCATGCTTATTTGGATGTAAATAAACATTATGCAGCGCAAAACATTCTTGCCGTTTCAATAATTTCTTTTTTAACTTCAAACAGCTTTAAATTATTTTTGCAAAAAATTACGAGTTAGTAAAATTAATTTTATAAAGAACTAATCTTGAAATTTGAATACTGATAACTATTTTTTTCCTTTGGTTTTTACATATACTGTCAATCCAATTCGGCAAATGAAAAGACACCGCCATTAAAAAAAATGTCACCAAATGTTATCATCGTTACTATCACTGTGTTTTTGCATGCGCGGAAGGGTTTTCCACAGTTGGCTGTATATTGGGGAATTTGGATTTGTCTTTTCGTTTAAAGAAATTAGTCTGTGATATAATAATGGAGTACCCCATGGCCGCAAAGTATAAATGATGAAATTTTATATAAACCTATTTAAAACAAGTAATATAAAAAAATTGTAAGTCAAATCCTACATTGAATGGACGAATAGAAAGTATTTCATAAATGATTGAAAACTCGAACAAGATATATATATATATATGTTGTATACGCTCAGGCGACACCAGCGCCACTCTCTGTACCCCCGGATGTAAGCGGGAGAAGAAGCACACTTACTTTTCCCAGCAGCGCGCGCCTAGTCAGGTTTAACAACCTGTAGATGTCATTAAATCTCCTTAAACATAAACGTCTCTTTCATTCAACATACCCCTAGACACCACCTTCTCTGTTACACACACACACACACACACACACACACACACACACACACACACACACACAACACACACACACATATATATATATATATATATATACGGAGAGAGTGAACTAATTGTAGGAATTAAAAAAAGAGCATGATTTGTCTGCATTGTTGTAACAATACACACCCGGTTTGGCAAGTTTGGCTGAAAAACTGGTTTTCGACGCCAAATTTTGTCACTGTTTTAACTGTTACATTGTTACAACAATGGAGACGAATCTAAGTTGGCGTAGAAAACCGGTAATTAATGAATTAATTTTTGAAAAAATTGTATTAACACCAAGTGTCATTTACTACAATTTTTAAAAAATTTATTTGAACTTGACTGGATGGATAGAAAGTATTTTATTAACGATTGAAAATTTGAACAAGGTACATAAATAAATATACAGGGTGTCCCAAAACGACCGCATAAACTCTGCACAGCTAGATTCCTCGTTAGGAGTACATAAAAACTGCCCAAAGAAGCATTCCTGTACGATCCATAGTTTACGAGAAAAATACGAAAAACAAAGTATGACGCCACTTCCGATGCAAGAAAAAAAACCACTTCTTTGGACATATCAAATCCAGCAGTATTTGCATATCTTTCCAGACGATTGTGTTTAAATCGTTCGCCGCGCATAGTAGTCTTCGTATGGTGGCCATGCATTTCGTTCGTGACTACTGCGATATGTACTGGATGTACGGCCAATGCAAAGAAAATGCCTTACGAACTGCTAGGGAGTATGCCCGTCGATATCCGTCCCGCCATCATCCCGATGTCAACGTCATCCGTAGGCTGGATGACAGACTGCGAAATATGGGAAGCATTTGGCCAACAGCCGATCTTCACGATACTGGAATACCGCGGAGTGGCCTGACGGTAGCACAAGCGAATCCAATACTACACCGAGTAGAAGAGACGCCCGAGGTAAGCACACGCGCACTAGTCCGTGAGATGACTTCGACTACAAGTACTGTGCTCAGGCTTTTACGGTATGAGGGGTTATACCCATTTCAGTACACAACCATGCAAGGTCTGAAACCAGATGACTGTCAGAAACGCGTGGCCTTCTGTGAATGGCTGTTGCAGCAACAGAACACAGATAATGGTTTCATTGCACATATCCTGTGGACTAATGAAGCATGTTTCTCTCGTAATGGGGTATTCAACCATCACAACAGCCATATGTGGTCCCAGGTCAATCCGCGTGCAATCTGGCCGCAGAAACATCAGGAACGTTGGTGTCTTAACGTGTGGGCTGGCATACTTGGGGATCACCTGCTTGGACCATATCTGTTGCTTGAACGGCTCTCGGGACGGTCGTACTTGGTGTTTCTCAATGAGGTCTTAACAGAGTTCCTCGATGACATACCATTAGCGGCAATACAGGGAATTTGGTTCCAGCATGGTGGGACTCCGGCGCATTTCTGTGCTCCTATACGTGATTGGCAGGATATTGCATACCCCGACCATTTGATCGGAAGTGAGGGTCCGGTTCTATGGCCACCACGTTCGCCAGATCTTACACCGTTGAATTTTTTTCCTATGGGGCCATCTCAAGGAACTGGTGTATCGAGACGTAGTGACAGCACAAATGGACTTAGTTGCTCGTCTGCACGCTGCTTATACTTCTGTAGACCCCGTGGTGCTGCGACGTGTGATGACAGCCATTTTTCTCGTAAAGTATGGATCGTACAGGAACGCTTCATTGGGCAGTTTTTATGTACTCCCAACGAGGAATCTAGCTGTACAGAGTTTATGTGGTCGTTTTGGGACACCCTGTATATAGGGAAAGAGTGTCTATAGTAGGAATTGAAAAAAAAAAAATTTTTGAGAAGAGAATTTTAATATGAAAAATGAATAAATGTTACCTGAACTTGTTACTTGTGTTATAAATGTTACATGTTGTTATATTATTAAAAATATGTAAGCTATTTCGAAAAATTTAATGAAAACTTTTATAACAGTGAAGTGTGTTATTTTTGCTTTTAATTCCATTAAATCTGAAATCTCTCTGTATGGTAACTTATATTTGATGGCGTTAGCTATTCCAAAATATATTTAAAACGGCAGAGGAATTTCTTTTTAAAAAAAATTGCATCTATTTTACAGTATAAAGAAGTAAAAATACATTATTCTTAAAATTTCTTTGACTAATTGTTGTAGCAGATGTCTTAAACACTTGATCACAGAAGGATATTTGAGCTCTCCCAAATAAATCAAATTTCGTTTAATTTTAGGAGCTGCCGAAGCAAAATGTGCATTATTGTATCTGGTTATAATTTATTATAAAATTTGCATCGTAATAACATTTTATTATAAGAGAAAAAATGTATTTGGTTTGTTCGTTTCTTTAAATTTTGGGAGTTAAACATTTTTCAAAAATATATTGCAGAAAAGCGAAATGACAAACATGAGATATTTGAATTTCATATTGCAGGCGTGTTGAAAATTCTACTAATGACTGCTTTTTATTGATTAATTATTAGTTAGTCCAATTTCCTGATGACAAAATTTTTAATTTAAAGCTGTTTAATGACATAAACTTTAACATATCTCGAAAAAGAGAATAGTTTTAATTGTTTTAAATACTTTCCATTTTTATTATCTCAAAAATTTTGACATTCTATAGAAATTAAAAGGATATTACAATTAGTAATAACAAGTTTTATTGTCAAACGTAAAACAAGTTTAAATGGATTCCTATTTTTTTTAATTCTATGGATACATAGGTTTTGACATAATCATTTTTTTGGTAGAACAAATAACAAAAATTATCTTAAAAAAACTCGTCGAATATTGAAAATTTAAATATCGAATATTTAAATATATTTGATTTTACTCATTTTCTATAAATAATGTTGAAGAAAATTGAATCCAATTTTAAACTTTGAAATAACTCTAAAATGTAGCAAATTTTGATGAAAATAATGTAATTATTGATTTCAGAATTAGAGAAATTTAATATCTTTTTTCACGTTTATTAAAACATTTTATAAATCGCATTAAATTTTTTTCATCCCTTTTCGAGGTACTTATCTATCCTAAAGTCTTTCACTCGTATGATTTATTACTAACCAATTGATGAAACTCAAAAGTAATTTATATACCTATGTATATAAATGTATGTATTTCACTCTAACTAAGTTTTATTAGACATAAATATACTCAACCCGAATTAAATGATATCGATTTAAATGTTTTTTTTCTTCAACAATCTGATGAACATTAAAAACTGGCAAATTTTAATTTGTGGATTGATTTGTAATAATATACTAAATTAATTTGATTAGTAATAATATGATTATCAATCAAGAAATTAATTCCAATTTTTAAAAAAAAAATTTCTGCATTATTTCACATTTATGCACACACACAAATATGTACTGCTTGTAAATTTGATTATTTATAGAATTTTTATTTAATGTGGCTGATGTATTCAAACATTGACTTTGGTAAAATTTTTGGTGAATATAATTTGATTTTTATTTATGGTTACTGGTAATTATGACATTAACTTCCTCACTTATACACATGTAGATAAATCAAACTGTAAGATATTTCAGAAATAAAATTAACTTAGGTTTTATGTTGAAAAAGCAATACAGAATTTAATTTAAGTTTAAGTTCTAAAAGATAAATAAATATGAGTTTTTGCAATAAATAAATAAACTAGGTTAAGGGACAACAAGAAATAATAAATTCTCTAAATTTAGATTGCAAACGTGGGATATTTTCCATCATTTTTCTAAAAATTTTCGTGGTTGAATTCAAGTACGTGATCGGTCAACCTCATAATATTATTCATGTGTCGCACAAGCCTGGGAAAAGATCATTAAAATTTTGCTCTTTAATTTTTCAAGTATTGTATAAGAATCAATAAAGATTTATATGCGTTGATTTTTTTAATGGTAAGAGTATGTAGTATTTGAAATTCGGAAAACGTCAACATTATTTACGATTGAAATGACAAAGAATAATGCTGTTTTCTTTATGATATATCAATGCCAAATTTATTTATTTTTTTGTGTGTGAATACGTTTTAATTAAACTTATTAAAATGTACTGCAGAATACTGTAATATCTTTTTAAATGAATGAATTGGGTGTTAGTCTATAGCCGAGAGAAGGATTAAGTTGTAGTTTAGTTTTTACTAATATTTTAAGGTTCAAAAATAATTTTTCAAAAAACAAAAAAAAACCTTAGTATTGTTTTTTTTTTTCGTAATTTGTTAGCAAAAATGTTTTGTTTTGTAAATAAGAATTTGTTAAAATGATATATCATTGTTTGAATTATCCGTTTCTTTAATATTAATTTTGCTATCAACCAAATACTAACAAAAAAAAACTTCTTCCATTATAAAACATAACGACAATTTCCGGAATAATGTATCTAAACTCAAAATGATCCACGTAGAAAATTTGAACATGCAAAAGTTTTTAATATATCTCTCTTCATTAAAATATCTCTAAACATTTGTGGAGTTTGTAAGGAATCTAAAGTTCTCCATATTTATTTTTACCATGCAGTCCATATTTGTTAAAATTAAATTAATTGTAATATTATTTTATTCATTTTGATTTGTGGCAACAGAAAATGTGTTATAATAAAACAGAACTATAAATAATTCTGTTCACTAAAGCAGTTGCATTTTTTTTGGAAGTTCTGTGTTTGATGATTATATTATAATTCTACTATAAAAATGTTCTTTTTAGGAAGACAAAAAAGAAGATTTCTTTCAAGAATGTACCATGGTGTCTGGTGTCTATTTATTGGTTTTAAGAATAATTTCTATTCTACGCAAAGAAAATCTCTTTCAGGCAGCATTTTATCTACATCTAACGGATAGTTATAGAGAAAATGTTATCACATTGAGCTTACCAGCTTGGGTTATTTAATGATAAATCATTTAATAATTATTTAGTTTTCTAGAATATCAAATTTTATTTGCTGATTCAAGTCCTTTTGTTTCAACTATTTTATTGTGCACCTTATTGTGTAATTTCTAATACGTTAATGGGATGAAAATAAATAATTCAGCTAAAATATTAATTAAAAAATTTCACTCCATTAATTTTTTTAAATCATCTTCAACACAAATTTAAAATATAAATACATTTCCACCTGACTGAAACCGGTGCATCATAGCCGTAGGTATACGGAAGAATATTTGTTCGAGCCATTTGGACTAACAAAAAAAAAGGAATAAACCTAATTATCGACTTCGATTCAGGCACACAACTTTCAAACTTCCGGCTTCTTTCCCTTTTCCCAAATGATACAAGCAAATCATCCATGCAATGCTAAAAAGTTATAATAAAACTAACAACTTCCTGAAAAGCATTTGAAAGTTACACGAATTGAGAACCCTGCCACAGAAACAATGAATTGATGGGTTCCTTGCGGCCATGCCTGTAATCAGACTGAAGCTCTAGTCAATTTCTACGAGGATACTTATCGCCTAAGTAAAAATGCTTGTTTGGCAATTAATTGGTGGTACCACGTCAGGTTTGATATTTCAAACACGCTATTTTATGACTGAGATGGTCTAGAAGATTTAAAGACGGTCTAATTGCATTTTGTTTCTAAATTAAAATGCATTTTATCCTTTAATAATGCCTCACGTTTTTATCATTGACTGCATACAAAGGGAAAAAAGTAGCTAATGCTGGATCGCATGGAACAAAAATCATAAAGCCTCTCAGGAAGTCTAATTTACTTTATAATATTTTTTATTTCAATTGCCATTTAAGAATTTTAAGAGATGTAGACAGTATAATTTTTATTACGTTCTCTTGTAAGAATTAACTAATTTCTATTTAGTTTGAAATGCTCTTCATTTCCATTTTCCATAGATGGATAATAATTAATCGATAATAGAATATCCGGGGATTGAGCAGACACCGTGTAACAGAATTTTTATTACATTTTTGATGGTTAATTGATTTCAATTTAGTTTGATAATTAATTAATTTCAATAATAATAATTGATTTCAATTTAGTTTGATTATTAATTTATAATAATAATTGATTTCAATTTAGTTTGATTATTAATTTGATTTCAATTTGATTTCAATTTAGTTTGTTAATTTATTTCAATTTAGTTCTTTCTCATTTTGCTTTTCATCAGCAGTTTATTATAGATTGATAGTTAATAATTTTCAACTGCAGATAAGTTTCAGAAATAAATTTTGGAAATATTTGTGTAGAATTTTAATACTTTCTGATTTAAATAAAACGATAGATATAATATAAAGTGATTTATCAACTAATTTTTTTTTTTTTTTTTTGCTGTTTAAATTTTCAGATAAAAATATTTTCTTCGTGTTTTTTTAATGTATAAATGAATTTACACTTTTTTTTTAAGATTCTATTTCAATAGTTAGCATCTTATTTAGCAATGTAGGTTTCTATTTAAAGGGATATTATATATCCATTTGGTATCTACCGTAAAATCCAATGTATAACGCGCACTAAGATCGAAATTTACGGGTACGCTGGGTTTAAAAATGAAAAAGATATGAACATAAAAAAAAATTAAGATTCCTGTATACATCGAAATACTGTGTATTTAAAAGAAATACTATACCTTATGATCTTAAAGGAATATATTTCTAGAAGTAAACTACTTTTTCAAAAGTCTGGGATACTATCTCGAATAAAAAGCTTAAAACAATAAAAGCATTGCAGATATACCGTTCGGGTTCCATCGTAAAAATGAGGTAGCGCGATATATGATGAATATACCTAAAAGTTAAAAAATGCTGCTTGACAATATAGGCGCGCGTTCTTCGCCGGATTTTACAGTAGCTGTTTTCTTTTCACTTGATTGATTCATTACGTTTAAACTATTTTCCAAGAAAAAAATAAATGAATTTATATTGAATTTTAATAATAAATTTATGTTTATTTTCATGAATATGTAATCAATATTATATTATTATTATGTGTATAATTCTTAATTAAATTAAATAGAAGTTTTTACAAATAATCATATACTAAATTGCTGTAATTCTAATAACGCAAAACAATAAATAGAAATATAACGAAACAGTATAGGTTACAGCAGCGTTTCTCTAATTGTGGAGTGTGCCTCCCTAGGGAGCGCTATAATCCTACGATGGGGGGGGGGGCAAGAATATTGAAAAATCGAAAACAGAAAATTATTTACAAAAATTATTAATTTACTGAAAGTGAACAAATAAAATACATTCTGACGTAATAAAAAATAAAATACACATTTACACTGATATATTATTTATAAATGTATCGGTACTCCGCAATGTATTTGATAATTAATTTAACAAGACTAATTTAGGAACAATTTTAATAATTACTGGTGACCCCGTGGACTTGTCATATATAAAATTATTTACAAAATTTAACACTTATCTTGATAAGTTGTACGGTTTATAATTAATAACTTAACTGTCAATTAAAAGTTATATGATTAACTTCCCAATGACACCGTCTTCTATGTACGTGCGCGGATGGGATGTATGGGGGGGGGGAGAAAGGAGATAAACAAGCAAATTCTCTGAAATAAGTTAATCCTTCGCAAACACTGTCAAGGTCATTATATTGCACTCCAAATCCTTTGGTATAATTTTACGGAAAGCAGCGCTCAGAAAATATCGTAGTTCGGAATGACGTATACATATGTCTGGTGCAATTAACGCATTGGCTGAGCGAGACATTTACTTACGCCGGTGGCACTTAAGAGGTTAAAGTCATATTATAGCTTTAGCGTTAAAGAACATTATTATTGAATCCAAGCTTTGTTATTGTATGGGGGGGGGGGTGCGATGAAAATTATGATTGAATATTGAGTCGCAAATATTGAACGTTTGGGAAGAGAACTGGGTTACAATATAGAAACCGATCTCCTCAAAAGGGTTCCGAGCTGCAAACCGACACTCCGAGAAGACAATTTATTGATAGAGAGTATAGGTTAAAAATAAGATAGCCTCACTGGTATAATAGCAAACTGTTAGTCTTCGGAACTAAAATTGTAGGGAGAATTCTATCTATGTATCTATATATACGAATATATATGTTTAGAGCTATTTTACTCGTAGTTATGTGGCATTTATGGCATTTAAATCATATGAATATAACTTCTTTGATTTAATGTGTTAATAAATGCCTTTTTAATGCACTGGAATGATAAAATGACATTTAAGAAAAATAATCCTTTAATAAAATTGGTGTTTTTTATATAAACTAAATAGTTTAAATTCTAGATGAAGAATTAAATATATGCATTCTCGTAAAAAGGAAGCTATAGTATAAGATATTATTCAAAGCAAGACAATAAATCTCTTCATAATCAAACTCTTTCTTAAAAGATAATTACTTGAATATTGTCCGTGCATTAAAATTTTCAGCAGAATTTTCATTATAATTGATTTTTATGATACGCACTTCGAAAAATAGGTATAAATTCTACAATAATCTCGGAGTGAAGGCTGCAAAAGGAATACTACACTGCAAAATAAAATTGATGTGAATAGTTTTATATCAAATATACAATCAATACAACTTTTGTTTATATCTAAGCAGGATTAGACATCAACATTGAATTCTGAAAATTTCATGCTAAAAATAAAAACGGACAAGGGAAAATGAGATCAATGAAAACAATTCAGGAACTCCCACATTTTCTTCTTATCCAATATAATTAATTGAATAGTTGTTGGAATTATCGCTGGAATCTAGCTCAGAAGAGAAAAACCAATTGGTAAATATAGATTCCAACTTTTTAAGTTCAGATATCTCCTCGATTCCGTCAAATCTCATCGTTTTATCTCGATTGTGTTTAAAAGATGGACCATTTTCCCGTTCTAAAAGTCACGTAACTTCCACGTAACCTTGCACAACAACAATAGGACTCTTCTTCCCTTTGTTTCTCAGAAACGGTCCCATATCGACATCGTTAGTAAAAAGTGTTTACTTTCGCCTTTTTCTCTTTTCATCATAGCCGTATTTTTAGAGGTGTTTTCAGATTTCTCGAACCATGAAAAAGGGTCTATGTCTGGTCTTTGTTTCCAATGGTTACGCTTTCTCAAACTTTGATTGTTCGGTTTAACTTGCGTAAATTTTCTCGAAGCTCGTCTCGTCCACATTAATATGAATGGATGATAACAAAGGGGTTTGTTTGATGGTTTGCAAAATGCTTTAGACGACAGGTGAAGGAAATTGTAAAATGAGGCTTCTCGCATACTAATTATTCCCAAACGAGGAATAAGTTATGTAGGTAAAATAAGAGGAGAGTTGAAAAAGACAAGAGAGCTATTATCTAAAGTGTTTCTTAAAAGTAACGTAAAAAAAACAATTCAAAAATAGTTCGAAAGCTAAACATTCTTAACTTAAAACGCTTAAAAAGAAATTAAAAGTTTCATAAGCAGTTCATAGCACTTTAGCTTCTTGACTAATTGTGAATACATATATTTGCAAATACTAATGGTATGATGTCATTCAAACACATACATAAAATTGCCAATAAGTGTTTTTAAATACATTAATTGTAAAGATGTAACTGCCTCTTACGTCATTACTTGGGGTAAGCCAAAAGTAATTAATAGAATCTCGGGGTAAATTAATATATTTAATGACATAAGATAACACAGGACAGACACTTAGACAATTACCAGATAAACATTTAGAGAAAATAAGTAAAGTTTACATAGTCCAGGATTGGACATCGAAATGGGGAACGCACGCGTGTCCAGATCCAAACTCTCTGATGGTACTACAGTGTTTCGTACAATCACACTTCCGGTCCAAGCCCATATTGTAATGGCGGCACCTACATTTCGGTCTTGGAACTATACCGTGCGTTACAAAGATAAATAAATAAAAAACATAAAAAACTAATAAAAATGCACTCATTTTATAGAAAGATTTTTATTATGAGTAAAAACCTTCAACTCATCTCTTTCATTAATAACGTATTTTTCACTCAAATTAATGAAAAAGCAAAATAATTACGAATAAATTATGTAAAGAGATTCGTTTTATGCACGTAAATTTTTCTCTTAACATCCAACAGTTCTATTTTTTTTTCTATATTTCTTTAAAAGCCGTGCTATGCATACAGAAAGAAAGAACCCTTATGTGTATTATAACATCAAGTTTTATAATATGTGAAAATATTTTAATTTTCTTGCTTTTGATGGAATTTTCTAAAATATAAATTTTATTCGTTTTTTATCAATAATTTCCAATCAATAAATTTTGGAGTAAGCTATATCTTAGATCAAGGGTGTCCAACTCAAAGGCTAGTTCGGACCAAACAAGGTTTTACTTTAGGTGGGCAGCAAAAAAAAAAAAAAAAAAAAAAAAAAAAATCAATTTTTATAGATTTATTTCGAATAATACATTATAATAAACACATAAAAGAACAATAAAAATTTTATGTTTACGCCCTGGCACTTGAAATCTCTTCTCTGCTGCTATCTTTCCCATTTCAGGAGAATTTAAAAAAAATTTTGTTCCATATTATTGTGCACCGATACATTAAGCGGCCGTAAAAATGTTCGTTGTGGGCCGCATGAGGCCCACGGGCTGCGAGTTTGACACACCTGACTTAGATATTGCACCCTCAGATGAAATTTCAATGTTTCCACGAAATTATACAGAAAAGAGGAAAAGGTAGATAAAATTTAAGTAAAATGGCTATTGGGACCATCGAAAAAAATTAATTGTAGAAATATTTCACTCATCTTATGATACATTTAAACCACCAAGTAATGAAAGGAAAAGCTACTGTAATCTTACCCAAACTATTTTATCTAAGAGACAGCAGTACAATGCAGCAGTAAGTATATTATTCAATGATTGTCATGATTGTCAAATATTTTACCAAAAGCTTCAAAATATAACTGAAAATTCAATAACTTTTAACTTCATTTTTTTTTATTTCTCCAAAGCTATTTGATTTGCTTGTCGTTATAATAAATATTCAGGTATCACAAATATATTTGAAATAATAATAATAATAAATATATTATTTATAAATAACTCTAACAAAGTACAAAGGGAGTTAATGTATAATACATTTAGGAAGTTGAAAATAGTTTATTTTTTCCTCACAAAACGCTTCAAAGTCTTAAACTCATTGAAAGAAGAAAAATAAATGAAACCATTTTAAGAGGCCCTCAAATTACTGAAGAACACCTGTAAAGAGAGCTCTGTAAGGTACAAAAAAGTATTTTTACTAGAACAAAAAATCAATCTTAATTTTTTTTAAATAAAAAACTCTATTTCTATGAAAATAATTATCATGAAATTATATCTTTTAAAATTCATTTCTTTATTAAGTTTTTTTTTCCAATTTTAAATGGGATAGGGGGCTGGAAAACATTTAATTATCCTCAATGTAAGCAAACCCTCTTTTTGAAGAACATGAAACATTTTAGAGCAAAAAGTTGGTTATATTGTATTTGATCATTTGTACAATAATATGTTTATATCTAATTACTATTTTTTTCTGTTTTCAAACGGTCATCGGCATTATACCATCATCCCTCTCTCGTCTCTCTTACAAAATTTATCATTCTTCAAAATCTTTCTTTTATCTCTGATGTATAGTAAAAAAAATAAAATTTTATGTCAAAAAATAAAATATCTATAAGAAAAGTAAATATTTTGCATAATTCTGCATGTTGATTTAATTTTAAATAAATATTCTTTTATTCAGGGAAGTCTTAAAATCTAATTTATATTATTATATTAATTATGAGCACAATGGTGAAATTTAATTTCTGAAACTACACGTATCTTCTTTTACTTGGAGTTGGAAGTAACCGACATTTGAGAGCTGTGATATAGCCAGGAGAAATATCCAAAAGATTTAATTCCCTTTAAAACGCTTAAAGATGCTATTACATTCTAAATTGAAAAACTGAAACAAAATTCAATTTCACAGCATTGACTTCCTGAATTCAATTATACATTTTTTTACGATGTTTAGAATAATTTATTTAGTACAGTAATTTAAATTTTTATATGATACTTTTCACAGAAACAATAATGACATAGCACATTAATTCTAGAACAACACAATACTCGTACCACAGACAAGGATGGATTCCCTTAAGTACCGCAATGAATAACCCTAATTCTAGAAATGGTGGTGTAACTGGTTTCACAATATTTTCTCAGAATAAGTACAAAAAGGCATAAAATCCAATCAATTATATAATTGAATTTCGACCTGTCATTGATTCAGAAAATAGAATGAAGGATACTGAACTTTAACAAAATCGATAAAAATATATTTCACGCAACTATTTTCTCTCCCTCTCAATTATAAAAAATACCTATAGAACTCAGAAAACAACTCTCCTTTACTCTTTTCTGTTCTTCAATGAAATAAAAGTAACAAGGTAATTTGTCATATTCGTCTTTTGACCGATTTCTGGATTTTCGTCTTCATTTAAAAGCCATTACTCACGTATTTCTGAAGAACAACATTGATTGTGTTTTTTTCTATTCGTTACAATGTAATTTTGTTCTCAATCACTATTATGACGGATGACAGTTTGCTTAGCGACCAGACAAGTTTATAAATAGTACATCTTTTAACACTGGAAAAAAGTTACACGAGGAGGTCAACATCCCTCGCTTTAACACGATCACCTTTTAGTTTTCATGGATTTTTATTTATTTATTTAAAATTATTCTTATTTAAACTCGTCTGCCTTTATGACCCCAGAATTCTTTCTCTACCTCCGCTTTTAGCCGTGGCGATTGGCGACTTTACATGATTATCATCGCCTCCGTGAATTTTTGCAGATAGAAATGCCTAAGGAAAAGGTAATGATGAATCAGTATTTTGAATTCGGTATTGATATTAAAAGACAGGAAATTCAACCTGGAAGAGAGTTCAATTGATATAGTTACATGTTATGAACAAATTAAGCTACCAACGAACGGATTTCGAAGAATTGCGTGACCTACAGACATACGGAAACAAATTTCGGAAATATTTTAATAGCTAGGTGTTTTTCGATCATAAATATCCTTTGGGATAATTGTCTCTCTCTCTCTTTCTCTTCATCAAACCAAATTTGTCATTCAGAAAAGCCAAAATACATTGCGGTTATTTTTTCAGAACAACAATATTTATTTGGTGTTAATGGTGATTAAGATAACTTGTTAGCACCATTTAAAAATTTTTATCAAGTCATCAAATCTAATTTTAAGGTTTTATCTTATTTAATTATTTTTTCTGTTTTATATTATTAAAGTAAGTGTTGAATAGAGTTAACAGAAATTACTATGATGTGTTGAAAGAATATACTCTCGTATTTTTTAGAAAATACTATGCTATAAAAATAATCTATTTATATTAATATTTATTTGGTAATATTAACGACATACTTAAAAATAGTAGAACAGTAAAAGAAATTAAGGCAATTTCTTTTATTACTATTTTGCTCTTCCATTTCTAAACAACGGATTATTTTTGAAGTTATCAATTATACAATTGATTTTATCTGATTTAAAATTTTTTTAGTAATGTTTGTTCCTACGTGAAGAGTCTTTAATCTACAAAAGTTTTACTAATTTTTTTAATCAATATCCTTACATATTTTATTAGTGAGTGTGTGACGGTTCTATCCGCTACTATATTAACACCTTGTGGACACTTCTGGGGAAAAATAAAAAAATTCAACCAAACTTCGCCGACCGAGAAAGCGTGATTATGTAAATGAAGTATATTATATAAATTCTGTTTTCGCGAGTTTGTGAGTTGGCAAGTAGGAGTTAGCATAAAGTCTGCGAGTTAGTTTGTTAGTTGAAGATTGAAAGTTAGTGAAATTAGTAAGAGGTCTTGGAGTTGTCCAGGAAAAAAAAATTACAAAGCGTAGATCCAACGACGTTGATCAAGTCCGATAAAGATCACCTGCAAGTTTCCAGTGTAGGATCCGATGCATAAAAAGTACAGGTATTGTGAGCTTGATTAAGTAGAAGTTAGCTTATTAGTGTGCGACGTAGTTATATTTGAGCGTATTTAAGCTGTCTTAGATTCAGTTGAGGATCCGTAGTAGTATCCCCGTGTTAAAGAATCTCACCTCTGCACTCTACTATATAATCACCTACTTTAATTAGATTGTTATTGTGTCTGATTCATATTTGGAAACAATAAATTAATTAGATTGGAATCATGTATGTGGATCATTCAGTTTCACCCACACACCTAGCGGGTTTACAGGTAGACAAAGGGGTTCAGATGTAAGCAGGAACCAACCTCTATTACAAGTGTTTATTAACGTCGCACTATAAGACAACACTAAGGCTTTTGGCGAAATGCCCGAAGAAACCGAGCTCACCCGAAATGATTTGCAGCTACAAATCAGCCTCTTGTGAAAAAATTGCGCTATTGGCAATGGGCCTCTTAATTTTGAGCCAAGATCAAGTGACAAAGATGACGTCTGAGATAGCACATTCCTCCTCGAACTTTTACGCCATGTCATTGGGAGGACATTATACCTCGACAGATTTAACATGCATCCTCCCCTCTACACGGTAAGTCTTCAGTGGTACTAGGGTTCAAACTCATGACGCTGCAACCACGAGTCCATGATTATGGTTACCGTGGCCTTTATTTTACGAACGAGAGAAAGAGAAAGAAAGAAAGCGGGAGGGGGGATAATTTATGATCATTATCTGCGCATTATGAATTTCATCATTAAAAATTCGATTATTAAGTTATTTAGTTGAATTCTAAATTAGTATTGAATAGAAAAGGAAATTTAAATTGTTTTAAAACTTAAATTGGACGAAAAATTCTATGATTTTTTATCCTAAAGTAAAACATCTTGATCGTATTTAAATAATATAAAGACAATTATTTTTGAATTAAAGGAGTTACTTAAATTATGTGAACGTAACTAAAATAATTCAAAATTTATAAAGATTATTGTATAATTCCATTAATAATTTCACACAATACAATTTTTTCCCTTTTTCTTTACACATATGTGAATAATGTTTAGTAATGAATACGTAACTCAGCATTTTCTGCTTAGTTTTAGATATGAATATTAGATATTTGAAATAAATAAACGATTCAAATGAAATTGCGTAAATGAATTAATTAAAAAAGTTTCCCGTTTATAAATAATTACTGCAAAAAGCTTTCATAACTAACTATGTTACTTCTGAACCCGTAGGAACTTTTTGAATTGGGCATATTTTTAACTATATCCCGTCATGAATCCCATCATCATATCTGATTTGCTCTTGCAATTCAAGAAGGTACAATTTTCCGGGAAGGAAAATAAAACTTCTTTCTCTGTGGTCGAATATTTTTGTACCATTTTAGACAACACGAACAAATAGCTTTTGTTGAAGAAATAAATTATCAGTCAATTGCAAGAATATTATTCTCTTCAAAACATCCTCAGTTAGCGGCGCATTTTATCTGTTGAGATTAGCAAAATGAAAACAAGAACTCAGTATCATAGAGAAGAAGGCCAAAACAATCAAATGGAAAGCAGAGTTGAGAGAATTGTGTTGACAGGATAGCAAAACGACATCATTGTAATGTAATCTGTTTGTTCCTGAATTTATTCTTACAGTTATCTATTTTTAAATTTCTTCAATTGAGTAGCACTAGTTTAATGGTTACAACATCATTAGTCTATGTTATTTTTAAATATATATCAAGCTCTTTTTGATAGATTTCATTTTAAATTGTAAATAATTCTTCATTTGTTTAAATTTAACTAAAAGGAAATATCGAACGTTCTGTTCATTTGTTTCACTAATGTTTTTGTTTTTAAACTAGTGTGTTCTGAATAAACAAATTACATTTGATCTTAATCTGTACTTTTTTTAAAATGAAGTAACGCGTTCATTTTTGAGCAATAAACAAGCCTGAAGGTGGCACATTGTCATTTATTACAGTTTTTAAATTTTTATTCGAGACCCATTGTTAGTGTTCAAAAACCCTGATTGAGATTTCAAAGATTTAAATTTAATCCCATTTTTGATTTCCAAATTTAACTCCATACTTGATGCAATGTGTGCAGAAAAGCAATCTAATAGCTAACTGATCTTACTTTATTGTAAAATATAAATATAGATTTTTCTACAATAACAAAGGCAAATTCATTTCACTAATGGATAATTTGTGTTGCTTAACTGATTTCATATTAGACTAAAAAATGTCTTAAAAGGTAAAAATCAGTTAAATTTTTAAACCTGAAAAAATACATTCCAACTCAAAATAATAATAATAATAATAATAAATTCACCTCTTATTATAATGCATGAAACTAGATAGCCTTATTTTTATAGCAGGTTAAGATCTTTGTGCCTAATATTGAGACGAATCATGAGTGTGATTTCTGACTAGCTACGATACCAGCTACAAAAAGATTTAAAAAGGGGGAGAGGAGGAATTTTCCTTTTATGAATGTTTGTTATAAATTATAGTAGTATTCGTTGTATCAGAGAGAGAGAGAATAGGAACGCCAAATCTAACAATTTTAAAATTTTACTCCGAATAAAAAAAAATTTTTCGAATTTGTTGCCTTTAAAAAATAATACAAGACATTTGAATACAATACATTTGAAAAATCTTGTGTATCGAATATGCAGTAGAACGTCGTTTATCCGAACGTTTATTATCCGGAGCGTCAAATATCCGAACAAAAGTCCGGATACGTTTTCGAACAGTACAATGCTCAACTGTTATCTCGTGTGAGGCCAAAAGTGAAGGGAAAACCCAAGATGAGGGATATTTGGGGAATTTCAGTTGTGTGTGATTTGGTAAACATCTGCGCGGAATACTAGGTCAGTTTGTTTTCAAGTGAGGGGGTGTATACGAGCTCTTTTGTTGAGTTTTGTTGATGTAGAAACCTCAATGGCATGCGATGCAGAAAAGACTGTGAATTTCAACTGCTAAAGAATGACGAGATTGTGACTTCCGTGCAAGAAGAATCCGACCCTGTCGACGATGAAAAAGATGAAGACGTGGACAACAATAATGAAAGTAGCAAGGGCCCATCAAATTTTGACGCGTTTTTCTGCGTTAGAGACAGCTATGGAGTGGCATAAACAACAATCAGAGTGCTGTCTTACTCAACTTCTGCTGCTCAAGAGAATCAGAGACCTTGTAGCGAAAAATCGAAGGTGTACAATGCGAAAAATAAGTGATTATTTTCCACAATCAGGTAAAATTGCGACATTTTGCACCTATTTTGCCTTTTCTTCAAGCACGTTTACCGCATGTGATGATTTTCAATATTTGTATAGTGTCCAATATCATATATTGCATGGATCGCATTCGGTTGTCGGTTATCCGAACGGTGTCCGGTCCCAATTGATTCGGATAAGCAACGTTCTACTGTATTCGGAAATTATTTTACGTGTATTATGTATTACTTTTATATTATGGTAATTGCTAATGTTATTGCATTATTTATACCATTGGGTTAATAATTCCCAATGTAATAAACTGTAATTTTATCTTGTTTTATGAACACATATTTATTACACTAATACATGGTACACATGGTCCGTGAACTGAAGAGTCTATGTAAGATAGACCGTAACCTTCCTTGCACTAAAAAAGAGATTCATGGAATAAAGATTACTTAGAAATACTTACCACATATAGGAGGCAATGAAAACAGAATACCACATAAATTCTCCTTTTCTAACATTTCACAGGAACCATACAGTATTTATTTCAACTGCCTCAAAATTAGGATAAAATCTCAAACTATTCAGTCCAAATTATACAGATGTGTGTACATCACACAAACACCAGTAATTATATTTTACTCCCATAGAAATATTAATAGCTCTTATTTGATGGAAGTTCAATAGAATTTGAAATTTCAGCAATATATGCACAAAAAAAAAAAAAATTAAAAATGTGTTGCATGCTTGTATTTTTTTTTATCTTGCTCTCAACAAAAATAAAAAAAAAGCTAAAAATTGTGAAAAAATAAGAACCATTATTAATGCCCCCAAATTTAATTAAAGAAATTTTGACTTTTCATATTGTGATCAAATTTATTTTTAAGAAGTATAATAGCATGCTTAATTACTATACATAAAATGCTACGGTGAATAATCAGTATTGTAATTGAATATAAATAATGCATTTCATGTATCTGTGAAAATACCTCCACTTAAAAAAAAATCATTTCACACATACACAAATTGAGCTTTAATTATACATGTTAATTATTACTATTATGTTATATTTAACTGCATTTATTTTTTTATATTTAAATGATATACATATACTTGATATTTGTGACCCATACTTTTTCTTTATTGCATGAGGTTAAATGCAAAAAAAAAAAAAAAAAAACATTAATTTTATTCAGCATTAAAACATTGTTGCTGTGCATGCTTTTTGTAAAAAAAACCCCTTTAAATTAACTTAAAATTTCGCCGATTTCTTTTATTATTATCTACTTTCAATCAATCAACCAATCTCTCTCTATATATATATAAACTACACTCACTGCCAAAAGTTAAGCACGGAGAGGTAAATGCTAATTTCCGGAAGCCAATCAGAATTGAAGAGGATGCAATTCGCTGCAGAGGTAGATGGAAGTATGCAAACATGTTAGGTAACAGCCAATCGTGCTTTCATGTCAAGAAATATGCAAAAAGGGCAGTCTTATAAGAAGCCAGCTTTATGAAGGGTTACAGAAGTTGATTGTAAGTGCTGGTAGAAGGTGTTTAAAACTTTCGTACACTTTGTTTTCAAGACATACTTGTTTCTATGATTTCCAGAAAACGAATGGAAGATTCTGAGCGCTGGCGTGCTGTAGGGCACATTGAAGCAGGACAGTCGATCACAGATGTTGCTCTTTTCTTCTGCGTTAATCAATCTGTAATTTCACGTTTATGGAAACAATTCCAAACCACACAGACAGTTGTCCGAAGGCCCGTAGGCGGTCGCCCAAGGGTTACAAACCCCGCGGAAGATCGATATATTGCTATTGTAGCCAAGCGGAATCGAAGAGCGACGTCCACACGTGTGACATATATGGTTACAGCGTCCATTGGTAAGGCATATCTGCAGCTACTGTACGCCGAAGATTACATATGAATGGACTGTATGCCCGGGTACCTCGAGTTTGTGTTCCTCTATCCGTCCAATCAAGAGGGGCAACGATTAAAGTGGTGCCGGGAACATGACAATTGGATTGTGTCTGACTGGGCAATGTCATGTTTACTGATGAGTCAAGATTTTCTCTGGAGCCAGAATGGATATAGCGTAAACAAGGAACATGCAATCAGCCCCAAAACATCACCGAACATCACGCATTCCGAGGCGGAAGCATTATGGTGTGGGAAGGGATTTCATTAGGATACCGCACCGACCTGCACATCTTTAAAATGGGTTCTGTGACGGCTGTCCGGTATCGAGATGAAGTCCTAGAACCCATTGTGAGATTGTACGCTGCAGCAGTTGGTCCTACTTTTGTTTTAATGGACGATAACGCACGTCCCCATAGAGCTGACATCGTCGATGACTACCTGGAGAGTGAAGGGATTGCGCGTATGGCGTGGCCAGCATATTCACCCGACCTTAATCCCATTGAAAATCTTTGGGATGCTCTCGGCCGTGCTGTATCTTCACGTTTCCCACCTCCAGCCACTCTTATTGAGCTGAAAACTGCTCTACAAGAAGAATGGCGATTGCTTAATTCTGCGGTGGTTGACCACCTAATTGAAAGCATGGTCAGAAGGTGTAAACTTTGCATACAGATGAGGGGGATCACATACCCCATTAACGTCCTTTTTTCCCATTTTATTCTGTTTATTTTCACTTTATACATAATTCTTTTTAAGTCTCCAGTATGACATTATCTGATAACTTACAAAAATTTAATAATGTTTTCATTTCTGTATATAATTCTAGATTTTGTTTTATGTATAAATATATATGCTACTTTACTGCCAAATTTTATGTCAATCAAAGCAGTATTTGTTGATTTTTTTGCATTTTACATCTTCGTGCTTAACTTTTGGAAGTGAGTGTATAAAACTTTAGTACTACTGTGGTTAAGAATTTATTCTATCATGGCTATAGTTAAATATATATATATATATATATATATATATATATGAAGCATTTATACTTGCATTGTTTTCTAAATGTGGATCAAAGTTGTACGATAAATAATTTGTATTCAAAAGGGCTTAAAACGCCTTCTCGTATTTTTAAAATTCCTCAAAATTTTCAGAATTTATAAGCTATTTAAATTTAGGATTCACACAATATATTTTATTAGAATCAAATTAGAGCCCTACTGATTGCAAAAAATGTGCCTGGATCACAAATTTGATTATATATTATCTTAAGGAATTCCATCAGAATTCCATGATTCAATATGCTAGACAGTATCGAATCATAGAATCAAGAATGTTTGCATGTTCGTAACGTATTAAAAATTTAATCTTATGATTTAACATGTTGCATTTACGTTTCAGTTTAAAAGGTTTTCTTGCGGCTTACTAAAATGGGTTATTTATTTCTATAATTATTATCCATTAAAGATTAATTTATTGTAATAACGTTGACTCGAAAAGGTTTTAATTTTATGACTACTATTTGATGATGAAAAATTAATCTTGAAGATGTCATGCGTACATTTCCAAACGGTGCATGTTTAATTTCTCATTACCTTAAACTCATTTTTTTTCTTTATAAGTAAAATAAATGACTGCATTCAATTTCAGGGCGAAAAGCCCTTTCTACCAGCAGTAAAGCTTGCTACAAATTCAATGTAAGAATGATCCAAAATAACTTTTAAAATCTTTTTTTTTTAATCATCGGTTTGTAAATGTTTTAAAAACAATATTCTTGATGCCCTTGTTTAAATACGAAACCTGTTTCGAAATCTCCTTCTTCCAATTTTAATTCTGATTTGAAACAAAATAATCAACTAGAGGAGATTGTTTATTATAGCATTAAAATAAAATTTGCATCATTAACTTTGTACTCTCCCTCACTCGCATCATTAATAGACCGACTTTTTCCCTACACTTGTACACAATAACATAGCGATCAAAAACAATGTTATTCCCACCGTCTATTCATGAATGTTCTTGAAACCGGTAGGGTCCGTCCAACCCTCGATAATGTCCATTTCTTGGCGAGGCTCTTTCTGGCAACCCGATTTTTCTGTAGGTTACTGGATTAGCCGGTTATGTTGCCACTGAAACTTATGGATGAACAAAAGATGAAGATCAAACGTTCTTCCCAGAGATGAGCAGTTGATGTGCTACTTCTGGAAACAGTGGAACAACTCTTCCTCCTTCTCTTTCCCTCGGTGGAACTTTGTCGATTCCCCTCTCCCCTTTCTTTCGTGTGGTCTTGTAACCGATATTGAAGAGTTAATCACTTTGGGTTGTGTGCATTATTGGTAATTCTGGATCAAAGACAAGTCTAAGGATTTCTAAGATGATGAGCCTGAATTCTGTAAGTGAACCCAACTTATTTGGTGACGGTAATTTAATATTGACTTATTTTTGTTAGTATTGGGGTTCTATTAAATTTATTTAAAATCTCTTTAAAATCTAACTTTTGTTTAACTGCAAAGCTTCATCCGAATTTTAATTTCGTAAATTGTAGGAATTGCTTACATTTCTATCATAATTTGAATTTTTAGATTTACAGTTTGATGGAAATTCTAATAAAATAACGTAGTTTTAAAGTGTTTTTTGGATTTTGTTGTTAAAAGTAAGGTCCTTTTTAAGTAAATTATTTTCTACATTTTCATTTGTACCTATGCTGAAATATAAGCAATACTAAAGATTAAACAAGTAATGTAGTGATTATAGGCTGCGCAATCTACGTGAATATATATTGAAATATTTATATTTCCTTTTAAATATTAGATTAAATTTAATACTTATATCTTACGTAGAAAATGTGTTCCTTTATTAGCTAATTTTGAGAATATTAGTGTTTTAGAGAACTGTTGAGTAAAACCGAAATCAGTGCATTAATTATTTTATTGTTCGAATTTCTTTA
Source organism: Trichonephila clavata (assembly GCA_019973975.1). NCBI lineage: Eukaryota > Metazoa > Arthropoda > Arachnida > Araneae > Nephilidae > Trichonephila > Trichonephila clavata. The sequence goes on along the minus strand of BMAO01033672.1, from coordinate 20,061 downwards.
AGAAATTTCGCACCGATATATAAACATTACCTAAAAATTACTTTAAAAGAAGTTTCACAGAGGTGAATATAAGTTTCTCTGCATGTTTTCACTATGAAAACAGATTCAACGAATAATTTATTATTGGATTTGATTTGTTTTGCTGAAAGTTATACTCTAAGTTTTCAAATTTGAAGCACAAATAAATGCCTTACTAGATTATATTAAATAAATTTATCACATATAAAATGCCTACTTAATAAATTTATAATAAAAATTACTGAAACTGCTGATCTATATTTCGACAGTGTACCCAAAATAGATAATAAATGAATAATTCTGAATGTAGAAGAAACAAAATTCTATCAAATTAAAATCCATGTTTCGCACAGCTTTATGTGACTTTCCTTCACATTCTATATACGATTTCTTTACACCTTAAAATGTTAGCACAAAGTTTTTGAATTTCGAAATATATTTTTATGTGCTTAATAATGTGCATTTAAAAATATCATCTAAATCAAGTATACTATTATTATTTTATTTTATAAAAAATATCAAAAGTAAGACATATATTCCTGTGTTTTGCCGAAAAATTCGTTAAGAATTTTGCTAACCTTATTTAAGAAATTGTTGACTCTAGAGTTTGCTTTTGTAATTTCTCAATTTTAAAAGATAGTTCATTCAATAATGGTTCGACGTCATGCCAGATTCGAAATGATTTAACCAAAAATGTAAGCTTAGAACACAAATCAAGGGGTGGCTATAGAGTTGACATTATGACAACTCACGTCAGACGTTATTGCAATTAAATAGAGTGTTCAAGCCCTAATACTACTGAAGATACATCCCAAAGTAGAAATGACGCCTGTTAAATCTGTCGAGATTCATAGTCTTTATGTTGTCGTGGGTGTAGAAATTCGGAGAATAGAGAGTCGACTCAGGTGTCGCTTTTGTCTTTTGACCGTAGTTCTCACTGACAAGATCCATAGTCAATAGCCCTTTTGTATCTTCAAAAAACAATGTTAATTAATATACCATCGATGGAAAGGGAGAAATTATCTGAAGCGCATCATAATTAAGTTTAGAAGTACTATAATTTAAGAGATGTGTTTTAAATTTCTCAATCATAATGCATTTCTCATGATCGTGAGAAAAATTATAACCAATTGTGCACTAAGAAGAATGTTTAGGAATTATTACTTTAGAACTTTTTAAAGTTAATAAACTTGTTAAGTAGCTATAAGACTAACAAAGTATCTGAATAAAAGGAAATAAAAAAATATGAATGATAACGAATTTGCAACGATTTTTTATGTTTTCCAATACTTTAAAACAAAGAATTAAATTTATTTAAAAAACATAGAATACCACTTGATTTACATGTATAACACGAGTTTAAAACAATAACAATAAATACGACATGTTGAAATTTTGAAATATAAACTTCATTTTATTATTTTTAGTATGGTGAATGCAATATATTTGTAACATTAAAAATTATAAAAGCAATGAAAATATTTTAAAATATTTGATGAGACTTATAATCATTTAGTAACAAGAAATTCATATGAGAAGACTTTTTAAAAGAAAAAAGAGTCAAGTGAAAATAAAATAAGCAAAAGCTTTCTAATTTTCAAAGCAGCATTTTAATATGTAATATAACCAAATTATACATTTAAATAAATCGCATAAATTCGCAATTATAAACTTAAACTATTCAAAAATGTGAGTGTACTGCCAATAAGATTACCCTTTTATACAAAATATAAATTATGCTCCAGAAAAAAGATGAATTTAATATCGCTTCTGAAATAATCATGTAACTCTGTGTAATTTTCTTTTTATCATAATGAATAAGAAAAATACTGAGATGAAAAGCAAATTTTTATTACATGATGCTTGCCTGCTCACAACTCTTTCATAAAAGTAAAATTTGCATGACGTAAAAATACATGTAAACTTAAAAATAAATATAAAAATGGTAATTGTGTTTCCATGATCTTCTCTTTATTTGTCATTTTTGACTTCATTCTAAATCTAGAAGAATCAATCAAAATTTTTTAATTAACTAAATATCTTGGAAAATGCGTAATTAAATGTTGAATACATAAAGAATTTCGTAAATGCATTAAGAATTTTTGTGAAGATATTTTTATGTGATATATAAAGTTTAAAGTAATTTTTATTTTTAAAATAAATGCTCAAAATTTTGAATGTAATCTTGTTGTTGATAATTGTGAGAGAAATTTAAAAAAAAAAACATTAGGTTTATGTATGTTTGTTTGATTTGCCATTCTTTTTGTTTTTATCCAAGCAATTCTTTAAAAATAAAAAAATAGGTTCTATTTTTATTTTATTCTGCCATCCAGATAAAATAAAGATGATTTAAATTTATATTTTAATATTTTACAATTTTTTCAATATTCAGATAAAATACAGTTCTTACGGTATTCTTACATAATATTTGAACGCAATTTTATTCAATTTCGTACTACTTAAAACAAATATAATCTACTTTCAACAAATATGCAAGAATTTTTTCCCTAGAAAAATAGAAAATCATTTAGTGAACCAATAATATAAGGAGGTAAATAAATATTTTTTAGAACAATGATAATAAATGTTCAGTGAACACACACACAAGAATAAGTAAAGAGATATTTTGTATTACATATTTTTTTGTTCTAATTTCAATATTACTATATATGATTCTTTACATTCAATTATGTATTAGTAATTACTTATTAAAGCAAGTAGAGGTTATTCGAAAATTTGTAATATTTTTTATTAAAACATATTTATTACCTTTTATCTGTATGTTGCTCTTTTTGCCACTAGAAGTAAAAAGGCAAAATTTTATAAGAGGAAAATAAAAGAAACCATTTGCAGCTATTCAAAATGGGCAAATTCCTTTTACGTCTGGAATTTAAATCACGGTTTGGCTAAACCGCAGACAAATACGTTAACCTTTTAGCTTGAACCGGGCATTAACTTTTCCCCTGGTAACCTTGATATAGCCACGCAAAAACTTGTATATTTTCATTAAGATAAGTGTAGCCAGCAGAAAATACTTAAAAGTCGGTGAAAAAAGCAGTTGAAAATAAGCACAGAAAAGGATTGGTTAACGGTTCATTTGACAGGATTCAAAGAAAAATGTCCGATAGAAGTGATTAAAAATTTATAATGTAGAGGGTAATAAAAAAAGATGTTTCATAATAAAGCCATTATCATTTTCTCTTCACAAAACCGTCCAATTAATTTCAGAATATGAGTTCCTTTTACTCTTCATTATTAAATAATTCCAATGATTTTTTCAGTACTAGGATTAAGGAACTGTTAAAAAGTACGCAATGCCTTAAAAAAGATATATTACTTATTCTTCAAATAATATGTTTCTTTTATTTGTACGTAAATTAATTAATTATTTTTTGTGCTTTTATTGTGTTCTCTTTCGTCGAATTTCGTTCGTTTCCTAGTAGCATCTGAAAAATAAGTAAGTTTTTTGAAAGTTCTTCCTAAAATCCATTGCAGTAAGTTTTCACGTATTAAGGAGAACAATAGATGGAAGAATATGCCAGTAGATGTTCGAAGAGCAAAAAGTGAAGGCTGAAAAGTCGTTAATTATCTCATAGATTGATCTGAGAGAAAGGTAAATCTACTAGAAAACAGCAAGTCTTCAGAACAACTGCATAGGGACTTCTTCAGAGATAAATAGTATTTGTATTTACTTTAGAGTTTGATTGCATAAATTTCTCCACACATATAAGTATTCTTGATATTTTGATTCAGAAAAAATCAATATATTTTAAGCTTCCATGTGTGATGTGTGAGTATCATTTTAATCCTACGATATTTTTGGGATCTGATTCGGCCCAGTTCATTATCTTCTGAATATGTTAACGAAGTTTTCAAAAGGCCCATGAACAAGCTCTTAGCAAGGTAATAAGTGTAACAAGGTAAATATTAGAGTATACAAAAGTAATAAGATAAATGTTATACTTGAGGTCACTGTTTACCACGCATACATGTTAACCAGTGAATGCTTTTTTTCCTAATGGGCTGCGCATTGGTATTCAAAACCTTTGCAGACCTAGTACATTCTCCAGAAGCTGGTATCACTTTTTAGCGCGGCACCATATAGGCGATACCAATTACCGCAAGTAATTTTTACGCCCAGTTTCCTCCACAGAGAGAGACACCTGAGCTCTTGACGATGCGAACCTGTATTAGGATTTAATTTTGCCGAGAGCATCCGAGCCAAACAGACACTCTAGGGACCTTTTACATGTCGTATAATCATAAGACATGGCCACGCTGTCGATTTTCTGCATCATGAAAATCCACCGACTTGGGCCGGGGTCGAACCCGCAACTTTGGGTGCAGAAGGCCAGCTACAAACCAACTGTGCCACCCAGTCGGCTACCAGTGGATGTACTCGTATTGTTAATAGTTTACCTAAATGCTTTCTCAAACCTAGATCATCATATTTATTTAAATATGAAGTGGATCCTAAGGGGAAGGTTTCTTCATAATTACATTGTGTTAACCAATTTTCAAAAATATTTTGCAATTTTGTTAAGAGCAAAAAACCCATAAAAGAAAATTAAAACGAATATAAAAGTAGCTTCAAAAATTGGGGAAAGAAATGTAAGTCCTAGGAAACCTTTCTTATATTTTTCTCTAACGTCTGTTTTTCTGCATTCAAATAAATATAATATTCTGAATTTGAGAAAGAAAGAAGAAATTCCGTAGTTATGCCGTTGTATTCATGAATTCAAAACGATAGTTGCTTAAAATACTATATACATTCTAAATTAAAACTTTTGCACATTAGTACAATAAAAGAATAAATTGCAGCTTATTTTCTTAAAGAAGTTATAAGGCTGTTTTCGTGAAATATAAAGAGCCTGAATTAAACGTGAAGCAGAGTTTCAGACAGAATTTCTCAATTGTAAGGAAAAATTGTCATGATGTAATTAATGTCACTTTTTATAATACAGCGTTTAAGAAAATTAAGAATATTCCATAAATAACTACTAATTTTTTACTAATTTATTTCACTAGTGTAAATTCATTCAGCATTACGGTATAGGAGAAAAAATCGAAATGCATTTTGGACCACAAGACAGAATCTTGGATTAAAAAAAAACACCCTAGGAATATGATAATACATGCTTTTCTCTTCTGGAAAGCGAAAAGCCAGAATATAATATTAATGTTGAGCTGCTTTTTTTTTTGTGAAAAGTATTCCAAATGCAAATCCTATTTAACATCACGCGAAGACAACCTTAAAATTATATAATGGTCATTTGTTGACGAACCTCATACTTCGAGCTTAAACTTTATACATATTTTTGCTGCTCTATGCACACAACTCTACATTATTCTCAAAGTTCTCTAGCCCACCTGGAATAAATTACAACAGCTTGATCTTTGATGAGCATACAGGAAAAATGAAATTTTATAGCGGTAATCATTTATAAAATTTCATTTTTAATCCAAATCTTATACGTGGTAATAGTATAAATATTAGTAAGTTGCTTCTTTTAAATTCTGAATCATTCATTAAATATTTCGTTTTTTTTTCTCTCTGTGATAAATTAATTTACACATTAAAGACCAATTTATTTGAGCATAAATAACGCAAAATAAAAATAATTTTAAATAAAATAACATTTTTTTAAAAATAAAATTCTTTAATCAACAGTAAAAACCTTGCTCATTGAAAATAAAAGAAATGTATGATCAACAATTACATTATGAACAGTAAAACTAAAATTTTTATTCAATTGAAAAATACCAGAACAATTTAATTAAAAAAAAACTCAGAATTTAATGTTGGGTTTTCGCAACGTGTGTCCTAAATGGATTAAGAACCCGCGTTTCGTTAAAACAGAAGAAAAAACAAGATAGTTCCTAAATATGAAAATAAAAACTGATTTTAATTTAAATGAGTTGAATCATGAAATAGTATGATATTAGATGTACGACGGTGGATGATATAATGAAATATTACATCGGCATAAGGTAATTTTTCCTTATGAAAAAAAAGTTCTAAGTTAATGCCAGATTCCTTAATATTAGAAAAATACATTGAAATTGCTTTATAATTTGTTAAAATAACATAAATTATTAAAGCTATATATTTCACTCAATGATTCATTGAATTGTTTTTGTACCCGTTACTTTCTTTTTCTTAGTACTCAATTATTTTCAGCAACCACGTTAAAGAAAAAGAATACCAAAACCCCGACATCTACACGTTATTCAACGATCAAGCGCAATTTTCTTCTTAAAAAAGTTCGCCAATTAGAATCGAAAACAATTCTATTTCGGATTATCTCTCGTCCGAAAATAACCAGAATATAGAAGTTCCGAACTTTCACTCAGAAAAAAAAAAGTAATTATGGGGTAGAAATTGAATCTTTGGAACGATTTGTGGCTCGCCTGAAATGGTCGCACGCGAAAAATAAACAATGATCTCATAGTTCTTGAGGAGCCACGCTTTGCCACTTAAACCATGCGAAGAGAAAAAGTAAAAAGAAAACGTCGTTCGATTTTTAGATTCATTGTTCTAAGGTTTCGTTCTTTTTTTAGGTAGAAGATAAGGTGAAAGGCAATTGTGTCTTTCTTTTGTTTCTCTGATTAAACTATTATCAGTTTTTTTTCATACTGATGAGTAACAAACGCAATTAGATAGCAGGAAAAGTGATGAGGCAAATAATGTGTGATACATTTCGTATTGTTTTCTGAATGTAAAAAAAAAAAAACGTATTCAATTTGTTCAAATTTAATTAACTTGTAGAGGAAGAGGTGAATAAATAGGTATATTTTATTTTTTCATTAATAATGTTGGCTAAACAAAAGCATAAAATCTTAGAATTCGTGTTTATTGTTTAAATTGCGTTCTCTTTACAGATAAATACATTTCCTTGTAATGATATTAATTCAGCGTTGTATATGTAATTTGTTATGGTGTCGAAAAGAAACCTGATACAATAGTAATTTCGAATTTTATTACCTTTACAAAATTTAGATTTAGAAATTGATAATAACTAATATTTTCTTCTTAAAGCTGATTCATTAGTAATGTGGCAATATACAACTGTATCGATTTTTATAGATGTAAATTGAGGAAACTCTACTTGTGATTTTTTTTTATGATAATAATAATTTAAATCAAGTTTGTTAATTACTTCAATTCTTATTAAATTTTTAAGGAAAATTGAATTTTTCGCAATCAATGAGCTTAGTTCAAACAGTTTAAACGCTATTTTCAAACAGAATAATCATTTTACTAAACTGAACTCAGTTGCGCAACAGCCCATGAGGGCCAAGGACTACTGTGCCCATCTCAGTATATGTAACTAATGGGCGCAAGGAATCATTCTACGATGTGTAATTTTTTATTTATGTTATTCCATTAATGAAACAGAGCAGTATCCAGACAGTTATCGTCTTACTGGTTTTAAGTCGAGTCACGGATCCGAATCCTGGTTTCATCAAAGATCGTCAAACTGAATTACGAAAGCTGTTGCATGTTCAATTGAACCCAGATTCAGAGTCCTCTATAGATGTTATGTGGAAATTGGGAGTCTTAACTCAGGAGTTACGTGACGACTAGCAAAGTCGGGCATGTATACTTCTACAGCTTTTACTAAGACGTTAGTTCAAACCAAGTATAATATATATAACTTCTTTTCATAGCAGTTATATATAAAAATATTGTCACAGAACTATTTTTAAAGCACTTATTAATGATTTTCCCCGATCACACAATTTTAATTTTTATAATTTAAAGTAATTTAATCTGTTGTGTGTTTTAATTTATTCGATTTATTTAAACTATTTAATAATTGATCATAATTTTTTTAATTCAAGATAGCCTTTTGATTTTTCCTTCGATATCTTCAATTGACTTTTATGACATACTATACAACTGATTAAAGAAAATGTCTATTGATCTTTCTAAGATTTTCTCCCTGTCGGGTGTTATCCTCGAAATTGAGTAAGCAAATAAAAAGTTCTTGCCCACTTATATTGCCTTCTAAGATGATTTATTTTGTCTTTTCTCTATGTATATATTATAAAATATTTGGAATATAATATCCATGATGGCAAAACCGTTTGTAATGAATCCCCTTTAAAAGGTAAGGATATTTATTGCCACTAGTTCTCAGATTCCCCTTAAAGGTTGAAGTGATACTTCTTCCGGAACTTTTGTCTACCCAATTAAAATCGTTTATAGAAGGCTGCACTTATGTGCATCATGTTATTTATATCTGTTCTATTTTCATAATTTTTTCAAATTAACCATACCCATATTACAATTTTCTTTAAAAAAAGATTGTTTAATAGTTATTTTTACGTCGTTTCTTATTTCTCCAAAGAAAAAGTAAATGCTCAAAAGGGTTATCGCTAATGTTAAATTTAAAAAAAGTATTACTTAGGGATTGTACTCAATGCTTTCCCCCCCCCCTGTTTTATAACAAGGTTTATAGCTATATTAAGAATACATTTAACATGGTTTTTTTTTTGTTGCAAAGTTTGTTCCTTTCAAAAACGAAACTGTGTCTTGAAATTACTATATATCTATATAATATACTCAATATTTAGCTTTTATGAGAACAATGCAACATTGACATCAATTTTAAGTGAACGACAATGAGTGGATATGATCATTCAATTGCCTGATAAGATCTTTAGAAAATTGTACTTTCAATATAAACTGTCTGAAAATATCTTTTATATTGTAGAACCTTAGATTTAGTTTGTGTGTGAATAAGCTTTATTTCTCAGGTTCAATTGTAATACGATGATTAAGAGCACCTTTTATCTGTTGAATTGCTGAATGTATAATAATTGCCGTATATTTCCTTGTATAAGCCGAGAATTCTGGAACTTTTTTAAAATTTAAAGTAAGGCGGTCTGTTTATATTTGAATCCGCTAATCTTGGGGGGGGGGGACACAGTTTAAGAAAAATGGTTTTTTAAACATTTTTCTCGTTAGTCATGAGCAGACAATTTTAATCTTCTAACTTTTTGACTGTTTTGAATGGAAACCGTTAAAAATGTTCCATTAATCTATCAGGATCAGTGCTTGGATCAGAGCTTTCGTACAGCTTGTAAAATTCATATTCACTCGTTGGGATGTCTGAATATATATAATCATTGTGCAGTGAGTTTTTTATTGAGGGCATGAAACATAGATCGATGATTACGTGCCGTATAAGTATTTCTTTTCTCGCTCAACTTCCAAACAAAAAAATGGCACAGAAAGAGCCCAGCCAATGTACAAGATAACAAATGAATGGAAAAAATGTGTAAAAAAGAGGACCATCACATGAAAAAACTAACATCGTTGGCGTCTGGCGTTTTACTTAATAGCATCTCATCGGGAAAAAAATTCACCCTTGGGACTACACAGTTTTGTCCTCATGGGAGCATGCTAGAAAATAACTGGATTTTTTTTCAATTTGGCTTTTATACAGGTTTTGAATTTTGGATAAATTTTTGAAGAAATTACGGATTTACGGCTTGCACACGGATCGGCTTAATTTCGAAAATATGTGGTACTATTTCAGAACTGTCTTTACGTTTCGATCGCTTGTTACTCCACTCCTAATTATTTGTTTCAAATAAAAAAGAAACAATACACATTCATTATAAATATAAAATATTGATTAGCTGCATAACACGTACATTATAATTAGAAGTTGAAGAACATTTAGAATTTTATGTGTATAAAAAGATGAAAAAAAAGGAATAGAATAAATAAATAAAATATTTAGTAATTCATGAGGTTTTTTAAATATTTTTCTTATAGACATCAATGCTAAGATATATTTAAAGGAATCGTTCAGAGCTTTACATTAAACATACTTTTCTCTCTGAAAACTGCTTGCAGTAAGTAATCCCCAACCGTATAATATCAAGATATCAAACCTGAAACATATTATGCACTTCTGGTTTACCATTGAATTTTTTGTTACCGGAATTGACCTAGAAAAATATTTTAAATAAAAGCGAAGGTTCTACATGTTTTGCGTCCAAAAGAAGTGGTGGTAGAACTCACGTTTTTTGTGACTGGAATAGTAGTACTTTACAAATTTACCTGAATTACAGATTTAATGAATGGACCTGTTTCGTTTTACGTATTGACTCTATTTAGTTAAATATAGGCTAGATGGTGAGAGGATAAATAAATGGTGCGATCCTTTTCAAAAAGGTAAATGTACCAAATTCTTACGAAAAAAATAAATATTAATATAATTTTTTCTATAAAAGAAATACTTCCTTGAAAAAAGAAAGTGGATACTACAATAAAATTAAGTAAAGAAGTAGATATTTCTATAATATTCGTACTTTTATCTGTTTATCTGTATTCCTATTCCTTGATTATTAGTTACAATTAACTTTGTTTCTGATTTAATTTCTGAGTATATAATCTTTTATTGGTATTTTCTTTACCTTTAATACTTCTGTGTAGTAACTTGGAAAGAGCGAATATTCGTTTTCAATATATCATTGGTTGAAGTTTATTTTATTAAATAATATAAATGTTCGAATATTTTAACTCATAAAATATAAATGCTCAGTTATTGTAATTAAAAATTTTAAAACAATTTTACATTAAATAAATACTTGGTTTAAAGTAATAAAAATACTCTTATATATACAAATTAAATACATTACAAGTAAATTTCAGAAAATATAAAAAGTATTTAAAATTTGGAATATTAGCTTCATGACTTGATTTATGTATGCGTGATAAATGCCAATCGGCTTAGAATTTTCATGTTATTATGAGTTGCTAGAATGATATTTATGATTGTTTTCTACAAAATTTTACATTTTTTTCTTTCAAATGGAGCTGTATATTGGTAATTACTATTGAAGACCCAGTACATTCTCCGGGAGCTGGTATCACTTTTTAGTGTGGCACCATATAGGTGAATACCAGTAGCCACAATGTAATTTTGACGCCTAGTTTCCTCCCCAGAGGGACGCACCTGAGCTCTGACGAAGTGAAATTGTACAAGGAATTTCATTTTGGCGACAGTATCCGAGCCAAACAAGCTCTCTAGGGATATTAAACATGCCGTATAAGCATACGACATGAACGCTGTTGATATTTTACATCATGAAAATCCACCGACTTGGGCTGGTGTCGAGCCCACAATCTTAGGCGTACATAGCCAGCGCCTAACCAACTACGACACTCAGACGACACAATTTTATATTACGTTATTTGAAAAAGTTATCAGACTGTAAATTGACATTATTAAAAGCATGTCTTTTCATTATCTTTCCAAACGTCCATCATATTGCTGTCCAATTTCTGATAATTCACATTTCGTGAGGATCTTTTATCAGGTCTATATCTATCTATAAAACTTTACTAATAATCAATCTATTGTTTTGGCAATTTTTAATGAATTATAATATCTAGAGGGCTTGATTATACATTTTAATTATTACCTTCATTTGAGAAATGATAAGTATCTCCTTTGAGTAAAGCTCACTCCTTTAATATAATTATTAATTTTTTAATGCTTAATAATATTCGCATCAACCTTCTATTGAAATTTGAATAAAATTTTTAGGATACCTATGAGTTTGATCACCCATTTCAGATTATGAGTTACCGTAAAATCCGGCGTACATCACACTGAGCACAAAAAATGAGATCGAAATATAAGGGGGCACGTTATACGCTGGGTATAAAAACGATGGCTTTAAAAATAACACAAGCAAGGAGCATAAAAAAAAATTTACTTCTACACATATCGAAATATTGTTTACTTAAAAGAAATGGTATACCTTATTAACTAAAAGATTTCTAGTTCCAGAAATATACTTGTCGGGGATAGAACCCTCTCTATGAATCCGAAGCCAAGTAACAAGACAAAAGTGATCACTCCTGTCCAAAGGCTGTTACTGGCTTATTTTAGATACCATCACAGTACTCCCCTACCAGTGAGTCGGTGGGTAGGCGAACGAATGAGAGCGTGTGAGTTGTTACTGTTGCGCCAAGTGAGTCTGACGGCTTTTGATCGCTCTTTTTGCGGGTAGAAGGCGCCACGACACATTAGAAGGTTTGCGTTTTTTTCCCAGCCAAGTTCACCAATGTCGGAGGTTAGAACTTGGTACCTTCTCATTCGTAAGCACGTAACATACCACTAGGCAAAAGTGATCACTCTTGTCCGGAGGCTGTTACTGGCTTATTTTAGATACTACCGCATACTATTATTTCAAAAGTTTGGAATAATATCTCGAGTAAATGACTTTAAAACATAAAAACATTGTATACTGTCATTTCAGATTTCTTCGTAAAAAATACGGCGCATTATACGGCGAACAAACCGAAAAATTAAAAAATGCAGTTTGAAAGTATAGATGCGTGTTATACACCAATGGCGTTTTACGCCGGATTTTTCAGTAAGTTAAAAACATGTAAGAAAAGCATTAATGTAGTTTCATGTACATCAACTCAAATCTAGTTGTTTTATTTCTTTTCGAAGTTCCATGCAAATAACTATTTTTTGATTCTTTATTATTTCATATTTTTAATGAATAAATACGATTTTTAATTCCGAAAGTAAATTATTGAATATCTCTTCTCTAATTGAATCGATAGTTATTTAAGTTATTCATGGAAGTTATTAGGATACTGTTCACCTGTAACTTTCTTTAAATATATAATGAATTTTTATTTTATTGAAAATGGAAAATAAACGCATTGTTATTTCATTTGGTGAAACGCGCAGTTTATTCCTTAGTTCCAAAATCTTATCTATAGAAGAACGTAAATTTCAAACAACAAAGAGAGGAGGATATTCTTTTTGGAAAAACTTATCTTTGTATTATTTTTTGTATAACTGAGTGATTACGCTAAGCTCTGAAACAAAGAATTTTATTTTGTATCACTTCAACGTTTCACATCTGTTACTTCAAAAGATTACTAAAAGCTTTTCCTTCGTTTTTAGAAGTCATAATTTTTTAAAAATCATATAGATTAAAGTCATTTATGTTTCAGAATACAAAGTTTTATGATTTCCTATTTAGTATAAAAACTTCTTAAAATGTAAATTTGTTATTAATAATTGAAAACAAAACTATAAATCGATGGTTTCTTTTTATGAAAAGCATAATAAATTAATTTTTTGCCTTTCGCATGAAATAATATGAGAAATAAATACCTGTTATTGTCTCAATAAATTAACATTCTTTTTTAAAATTCACTTTTTTTACTGACTTCGAATAAAAAGCTTATGCAGAAAACACCCGTAAGTCAACAAGACGTTGATTAAAATGGACTGTCATTAAGAAAATTCATAATTCAAATAAGAAACTATAAGTTTGAAGCTTAAGACTATAGGCGATGCAATGTCTGAGTGTAGTCTGAAAAGATGAGCTGAGATCATCAAGTCCAGACTTGATTCTTTTCAGGCGTAATGTGTATCGTGTATTTAAAGTATTAATTCGAGTTTTATCTTGTTCAACCACTTTGTTCTGACCTATTTCAAAATTTCTGTTGTTTTAACTGTACATAGAATTTAATTATATATCTTGGTTTCTTTTTTAGATTATTTTGTTTGCTTTCGATTTACATTAATTCAAGTGACCTATAGAGCCCCAATCAGTCATATTATACTTTAATTTGATGCTTTTACAATTCATTCAATTCTTTTTCCCATACAAGCATTAAGAATTGTTCTAATTTATTTAAAATATATGAAAACGATTTTTTTATTACGGTTTATACTGAAGTAATTCCACAAAACGCAAATTGGTGATTTATTAAGCAGAGACATTGATTTTTCTTTGTATAAGCATGGAATTGATATCGAAAATTTTTTAATGAAATGCTTTTGAGTTGCAAAATGAATAATCTTAGTAAAACTAAAACATTTCTTTAAATAATACTTCAAAAACAAGACTTCTTAGTTCGTAATACAAAGAATTGAAACCCGAAATGACAACAGAACAACATATATCTTAGTTTATGTAATCAGAAAATGGTGTATTAGTAGATAACAGTGTGCATTGGTTTTGGAATTCCCGTAGAGATTCACTGTGAGGAACTCAGCATTTAATAGTTTTCCCCGCAGTAACAAGTTATAAAGTTTGTACGATCCATAGTGTGTCACAAAGATAACATTCAAAGGTGTTCCTTGATGAATCTCGTTTATAAACGAGTTTCCAACCGCCTACGCAAAGAAGATATCTTTATAAATACGCTTTGGGTTCTTTAATGCTTTTATCCGCTCAGTTGGACAGGTTATACTTTTTCACTTGATCTTTGTACACGTTTGAACCGTGAAAAGATTATTATTATTTTCTTTCTTGTTTTTAATAGTTGTCGAAAGATCAAGGAAACAAAACTAGGGCTTAGGTATTAAAATTTATAAGATTATCAAAACTTTTCTTTAAGTAGGATTTATTTTTGAATTTTAGTTTCAAAGTTGGTAGATAGTAGGTGCAATGGCAAAAATGAAGATATTGAATTTCGAGAAAACTACTTAAGACTTTTTTCAATACCTTTCTTAAGTTTAATTGAAAAGTTATTGTGTCATCTATTAATATTGAATCTTATACAATATAACAATGCAGTAATTATTAGAAAATGCCAACGTATATATTTATTTTATCAATGCTTATTTTCTTGATTACATTTTATTCAATGGCCTTTTCGACAGATTTACGTTGATTTTGGGGTTTGGGGCCAAGGTCAAATGATGTAGACCTTAGCTTAATTTCTCTAACATATCACTTAATTTGTTTGAGATTAGCCTCTAGAACACAACGGTTTCAATAAAACTGGAATTTACGACGAAGCAGTCGGTATGTGGTTACTACACAAAAATTACTTATTTTTTTCCCTCTAAGTTTATTTTATTTTACTAAGCAAATCTGAATTAATTAAATATATTTATATGTTGAACTCTGCATACTGTAAAATGTAGGCTTTCAAAAAGTTTCTCCCGGTAGATTTTAAGGATGCTTATCTCTTTTTTTTATATTTAAGATGATTCAAAATCAATGGTTAGTTAACTATTTCCTGTTTATGATACAAATAAGTCAATTTAATATCTCTTCATATAATGACATAAATAGGACCAATATTTGAACAAATTTTCCAATAAAAAAGCTCGATAATTTTTATTATTTTCTGACTTTGTATCATTTAGAGAACAGTGTGGATATTTTTTAAACTATTCCCTGATATACAAGTCACACACACACACACAATCCAGTTTTTTTTGTGTGTGTAAAATGTGTACAATATTTCGTCTACTATCGTTATCAATACAATAAATATGAGCTAAATTTGAAGAGTAAAAATTTTTTTATATTTTAGGAAATACTTACGAATTTTAAGAATATTGTATAATAAACTAATGTACTTCTTGCAACATCAAAACTCTGTCTAAAAATTAAATTTTTTTTTTATTTGTAGTGTGTTCTAAATTTGACCATTCGTATTGAAATTAAGCAAAGATTGCCTTAAAATTTTCTGTAACTCCGTTTGAATATTATAAATATGTCTATTTTAAATCAAACTCTTATTATAAAAACCATTTATTATCACCATAACTTGTATATATATATCTGTATATATATATATGAACCATCAAGAAACATGGTCTTAGAATTTTTGGAATTCGAAAAAAAAGTCTGTTATAGGCTGATGTAAATAATATACACTGGTGTGCAAAAATTAAGGACGAAGTCGAAAAATTAGCATATCAGCTGAACGAAGAGGCAGAGCGGACAGAAAGACCAATCAGGAGATTAAGTGAGGTGATGTACGGTAGCACATGCGCAGATATGCAGGTAGACGTAATGGGGGAGTGTCTGAGTAGTAAAGCATGTTGTCGGTGTAAGATTAGTATTTCTGGCAAAGAGATTGCACACCGTATAGCAGTTAAAATCACACCGAGTTGCTGCCTCAGCGAGAAAATGGCGAATAATCAATCTGTTAGACGACATCTGGATGCTTTTACCCGAGGTCGAATCATTGGGAAGTTGGAGGAAGGTCGCAGTGTGACAAGTGTGGCTGCAGAGTTCGGAATTGCTCACAGCATCGTTTCACGACTTTGGAGACAATTTCAAACTACAGGAACAGCTATCCGGGGTTCAGTAGTGGTCGTCCACGAGGAACCACACCCGCAGATGACCGGTATATTGCCTTACAGGCCAGAAGAAACAGGCGGCAGACAGCGGGAGAAATCGCTAGACACACGACACAGGCGACTGGACGACCGATATCGCGTTTTACCGTGGCCAGAAGACTGCACGGTGGTGGTCTGTTTGCACGACGCCCTGTACGGTGTGTACCTCTAACGCCTGCCCATCGGAGAAGGCGTTCTCTGTGGTGCCGGGAATACCGGAATTGGAGAGACAATGAATGGGGACGAGTACTCTTTACAGATGAGAGCAGATTCAGTCTGAGTAGCGATTCTCATCGCATACTCATCTGGAGAGAGCGGGGAAGCCGCAATCATCCCTCGAACATCATTGAAAGGGACAGGTATGGAGGTGGCGGTGTTCTCGTTTGGGGAGGCATCATGCTTGGTAGTCGTACAGACCTTCACATCTTCGACGCAGGTTCAGTCAACGGGACCCGTTATTGTAACGAGATTCTTCTTCCATATGTGCGTCTTTTTAGAGGCGCTATGGGTCCGCAGTTCCTTTTCATGGACGACAATGCACCATGTCATCGCACAGTAGCTGCCGAACAGCTCTTAGAGAGTAGGATATTAAACGTATGGATTGGCCGGCAAGATCTCCGGATCTCAATCCCATCGAGCATGTATGGAATTTTCTAGGCAGACGCTTGGCAGCTCATACCTTACCACCAGTAACGATTCCGGAGCTTCGATTGGCGCTGCAAGACGAATGGGCAGCAATGCCTCAACAACTCATTGACACCCTCATTCTCAGCATGGGCAGACACTGTGAAACCTGCCTAGCAGTCAGGGGAGATCATATCCCCTACTAAAGACCGGATATTTCTTGCTGGACACCCATCACAGGGATGTTTCGGCCTTCAGTCGCATTGCGCTCCATGCTACTTTTTCAATAAAGTTTCTTTTTATCCCTCTGATTTCTCTTTCAGTAAGTGTTGCTTACATTACTCATGTCCTTACGTATTAGGGATCTTTCGGTATTAAATGTGTTGATTTGGAATGCTTTTGTACAAAGTTATATTGAAAAAACCGCCTCGTCCTTAATTTTTGCACACCAGTGTATATAAGTTCAAAAGATCAGCTTAAAATGCTCAAAAAGTGATATTGTTTGACGTTATTATACATCCTTTTGGATAAATTCAATTTTGTGAGTGAAAAAAATGAGATCATTTCTTTTAATTTATTTCTGATTAATTAAAAATATAATATTAAATTTTTGTCAATTGTAATCAAAACTTCATAAAATGGCAAAAATTAAATTTTTGATGTTGCTTAAACTTAAGATACATCCGAACATCTACGATATTCTAAGGTAAATGCAATAATAAGATTAGAATTTACTCATATAATTTAACTGACACATTTGTCGCTTATAAATACACGGAATTAAAAAAAATTAAGTTTTTACCAATAACGCTAAGAATTTTACGAAAGATTTTAATCCTTTAAATACATCGGACTGAAATCCTCCCCCCCCCCAAAAAAAACAGCCCGTTTAAAACGTCTAAATCAGAATGGACATGCAGTGAATTTTTATGCGGTCTTTTTCTACGAGTTTTTTTTTTCTTTCATTATGCAACTTTTTTCATCAGTTTTTAAAGCGATTTGTGATGTTTGATATTATAATTCAACATAAGTAAGTACCTACCAAAATTATGTTGATCTTACACACAGCTTAGAATCACTTATATTCTATCGATGCGTATGTATAAATCAGCCAATTTCATAAACATTAATTATTACTTTATAATATTTTATATCTATTTCAAAGGTACTTGATTCCTTATGCATTTAAACAGATTATTTTATAATAAGATGTTTTAAAGAATCTACAATTGAGAAAAATATGGAACCTTCATTAAAATGTATTAACCAATCTGTATAATTCTAGTTATAGGAGGGATATTGTCAGTATCTAGAACTCCGTCTCTAGCATAAAGATATAATATATCAAAATACTGCCCTTCAATCATTGCACTGTTGTGTGCTTCAATCACTAAATAAAGACTCCTAGCGTCCATACAGAAAATGTAAAAAAATGAACGAAGCAGAATTAAATATTTTAAGGCTATTATAAAAGTATCTATTTGAGGAATTTATATATGGAAAGAGGTTGAAGGGTAGGGCTAAGACATGAGGTTTAGTGATTTTGTTTTGCAACGTCTGTAGGACTATGGATCACATTTCAACTGTCAGTTCTTTTTAAATGCTTTCCTCCCTTTCAAGCTCTCACAAAGGCACTTTCGGGCCATTTTATAAAGCATGAAAATATTCCGTGGGGC
This sequence comes from Trichonephila clavata, assembly GCA_019973975.1. Lineage (NCBI taxonomy): Eukaryota > Metazoa > Arthropoda > Arachnida > Araneae > Nephilidae > Trichonephila > Trichonephila clavata. The sequence continues at coordinate 1,601 of BMAO01033672.1, read as the reverse complement.
GCTGGCCTAATCGCACCCCTCTCTCTCCGTCATGCGTGTCTCTAGGTGTGGGGGAAACAAAGCATCACCAACAAACTCCATAATAACAATTAGTTTATTTATCCTTTAAACACAACTTAAACAATCACAAGTGAAACTACAAGAGGAAACCTAGGAGTGATATCTAAAGCGTTGTCTATTCTTAATACCCAACTCTAAGTAAACCCGACTACGTGAAATAGATAAGGAGAACAAGCGCTAATGAACCGATAGCTAATTCTACTATCTTAAATCTTCAATTTAATAATTTAATCTAAGCAATTACTTCCTTAACTCGCGCTAGGTTTGTGAAGGAAATATTCCAATATTCACACTTACGTAACAGCTTCCGGCTCCTTCTATCTTACATCTACAAACCCTATATATATATATATATATATATATATATATATATAGACTTTATATAGTCAAACTAATTTTCATATCACGGGTTCTTCTTGAAAGGCTGTGAATTAATGTGAATGTTAGCCCCAAAGTTTCCCCAAGAGGATTAGTAGGAAAATGTCGCGAGTAGACCCGTCACAATATTCTTTAAGAGACTTTTGTGCGGTCCTTATTTACATTGAAAAAAAAATTTCTTTCAAAGCGTACAAACAATAATTTTGCTAGACCAATTTATAAATTTTTTTGAATGATTTTTTGTGGATTTTTAATACAGTTCTAACCTCGCATAAAAACAGGTTTGACTATATAAGATCATAAGTATATTTTTGTGTCAATATCGTTTATCATGAAAAAGGACTATTCACCCTTTTTTTAAAAGTAATGAAGAGTAAAATGATAAGTCTTAGAAAAATGAAAAATATTTTAGAGGGGAAGAAAGCAAATAGCATATAGCCATACTAAATCACAAGTCCTGGGTTCATTTAAGTGGAAATATTTCAAAACGGTAAAAGCGCGATTAGAACTCTAATGTAAAAATGTCTATCCTCTTTTTATACACACAATGCAAAAAAATCAGTTATTTATTAGTGAAAAAAAAACCAATTGCATCACATTTTAAACGAGTCGTATATAGACGTATTACGAGAGTCGTATATAGACATGAAAGACCAGTTGTTGTTTAGGAAACGAATTTCTTCTCGTGGCCATGCATCTCCGTGTAGGCTACCTATAAATTAAGTTTATAGCCTACAGGTGTGTCCGAATGACACCACAGAGCCTCCTCGATAAGGAAAGAGGAAGTTGGCCTCGTAGGCTCTTCTCACTCCCTTCTCCTTCACCCCATCCTTCGAATTTTTGAAGGAAGACTACAATCTGGTACAAAGAGGTGAACACACTAACTAGAGCTCCCACGCTAGAGGCCCTAGTCGCCTCCGAACATATACATTCCGTTTAAAAAGAAAGGAAAAGTTTTTCGAATGTAGGACACAGATGGGATGGTACATGGAATGAAATATTAATGTTATAACGGATGTTCGATATGACAGGTGGAATTTGAAAGTATGTAATGTCAAAAGGTTGTACATCTTCATAGAAAACTATAAATAAAATGTCCACAGGTTTTTTTTTTGGATAATTTATTAAATTTGTTAAGGTATCGGACTACCCTAAAATTGTGA